>OZ017741.1:139839429-140106929 GCA_963969285.1 Odontomyia ornata | reverse complement strand
GCTCAACAAACATATACTATAAAGCAACATTATAAGATATGGAAAAGTCAACAATCCTTGATGCTGATATTACACTAAGCGCGGGAGGAGCAAACGGCAGCGCAAATTACTATGTGGTACTTGCTGCGATGAATGACGATATGGACATCGAGATGCAGTCCCAAGAAAACATAGGTAACATTAATAATTCTAGTGATAATTTCATTGAATACTTAAATAAGGAGAAGGAGAAGAAGCCAACCACTGTATATGCTGGTTCTCTTATTAAAAATAATAAGATAACTGATAATGTTCCTCCGATTAATGTCTTTGGGCAACGCGGAGGGGATATCGTTCGGCTATTGGCAGCCGAGCATAAGATCGATAATTTCGAAGTTAAGAGAGTGACCGTTGATAAACTCACAATCGAAACAAAAACACTGGCTGATTTCAAGCTAGCAAAAGATGCTCTTAATAGCTCCCAACTTCAATCGGACCTTCCTGTTGAAGGGCTTGGACTGTGGAGAGAATGGAGTGGATCTCCTTGAAATGTTACAGGATGCAGCACCAGCTGTCAAATTCATTAGTGTAAAAAATTTTACTACCAGGAAATCAACTGTTGAAGGCAAAATATTTCCATTTTATGTGGTACGAATTTCTAACGATAGCAGTCCGAGTGCCCTCCAACAGGTAATGTACTTGAACATTAGAGCATCTCCAAAAAACTAAGGTCAACCAGTGTTACACGTGCCAAAGATTCGGTAATTCGGTTGCTAATTGTGCCATGCACTATCGCTGCGTTAAGTGTAAAGATATTCGTGCCCCCGGTGAATGCAAATTAGCTCAGACGGAGCCAAAAGAAAAATTATATTATGTTAACTGCGGTATATTTGGTCATCCAGCATCATATCGAGGATGCCCTCGGTATCCAGATGCAAATGCTAAATTTTCCCCAAAATACACCCAAGGATGGAGTATTATTTGCACTTGCTGCTAGAGGACCAGCAAACAACAATGTAAATAAACTAAATAGTGTAAGTGGCAGCAATGAGCTGCTTCTCAAAATTTACCAACAGCTTGAACCTCTTTCAGGAAGAATTGATAAACAAGACCAAAAAATCAATTTCGTTTTCAACGTTTAGGCCAACATGCTTCAAAATAGTTTGTCATCCAGTCTCATTTCCATCAACGTCAACTCCATTGTTACTATACATCGACGTGACTATCTCCTCGAATCCATTATTAAGCAAGAGCCTGACTTCATGCTTCTCACTAAAACCCACCGCAATTCGTGGCACTGCATGACATTCGCGGTTTTTGAATTCATAAGAAAAGATAGGGTAAATGGTGATGAGGAGGTGGCAACGGGATATTGTTTAGCAGACCCTACTGTTTCCGAAATATTGAAATAGTCAAGTTCAAAAGCTTTGAATCCTTTGAAGTGTCGGTTATCAAAATCTCTTTGCCAGGTGGGGTTAACCTCTTCGTTATCTCTGCCAATGCAACTGGTCGAAATGTTCTCAAGTTCAAGGCGGGGCTCAACTCCTTGTTTGAAATACTCGAATTAAACAGGCTGCGTGATTATTATACTCGTATTCTTGCCGATGACCCGAATGCCAAGCATACATCATTTGCGAAATGCTGATAAAAACAACGAAATCGACCCATTTTTGAAGCAAATCATTATAGGCGATGAAAAATGGGTACGATACTAGAATGTCATTCGAAAAAGGTCATGGTCAAAAAAAAAGTAAATCAAAGCCAGGATTGACCCCAAATAAGGTTATGCTGTGTGTATTGGAAGGGAATTGTTTATCCTGAGGTGCTAGAACCTTGCCAAATACTCAATTTGGCTCTGTACTGTCAGCAATTAACCAGGTTGCAACAAGCAATTCAAAAAACTCGGCCAGAATTGATCAATAGAAAGGGTGTTGTCTTCCATCATGGCATTGCCAGACCACACACATCTTTGATGACCCGGCAAAAATTGACAGAGCTTGGCTGGGAAGTTTCGATGCATCCACCGTATAGTCCAGACCTTGCACCATCAGACTACCATTGTTTCGGTCTCTGAAAACTTTCTTAATGAAAAGAAATTCACTTCAAAAAGGGACTGTGAAAATCACTTGGCCAAGTTTTTTGGCGATAAACCACAGAAGTTCTACACAGATGGGATAATGGCTCTACCCAAAAAATGGCAAAAGGTCATGGATAATAATGGACAATATGTACTTAACTAAAATCCATTCAATCGAAAAATGACAAAAAAAAGCCGCAATACTTTTTACGACCTACCAATATTTTGCATTGATTGTGTGAAGCAAACAACTGATACCAGGAATTAGTAAAACATAGATATTGCTTTGCTCTGGTGACTGCGCTCATTAATGATACCCATCTCTATCGTGTAGAAAACGAGCATGGGTTTAATGTTGGGCTGTGTAGATTTGAAAAAAAGTTTAGCTCACCAGTTAGTTGAAAGAGATTTCATACCAGTTAGCCGCAGCATATGGACTGAGCCATAAACTGAAAAAAAATTAAAATAGAAGGAAAGTGCTCCGGCCAGAAGGCTTTTGTAAGCAAATAAAAAAAATCAAATAATGACATGTAAATATCAACAAAAAGGCTCAAAATTAGATTTTTTTAACTAAGAAAGAAAACTATAAATTACGGTTATCATGTATTCATCGTTGGATTTAAGCAAGCGTACGACAGTATTGATCGTAACGTACTGTACCAAATAATGCTTTGCTTTAGTTTTCCAGCCAAATTAGTGTATCTAACCAAAGTGATGATGACTTTGACAACCTTCCAAGTCCGCATCAATAACCAACTCACCGATGCCTTTGACACAAATATCGGGTTAAAACAGAGAGTTGGGCTGGCCCCATTGCTATTCAAATCGGCTCCGGAATATGTCATAAGAAACAAGAAGGTTAGAAACGTTATTATACAAATCAATGAGGACAAAACAAAGCTAACGATGAAGTCGAGAAAAAATACATGGAATACATAAAATATCTCACTTGTTTAATACAGTACTAAAAATGTGGGCAAATTTGTGTATTTGGGCGCCAAAATAATGAGAACTGGTAGCGAAAGAGGCAAAATACGCCGAAAAGTACAGCTTGCAAATAAAATATTTTATTCAGCTTTGACGATCTTGAAAACCAGCTGTATACTCAGAAAAACAAAGCTCCAAGTATGCAAATCTGTAAGAAGACCTGTGTTATGCTATGGATGTGAAACATGGACTCTAACTCAAACATCCACGAACATATTGAGCGCTTTCAAGAGACAGGTTTGAGGTGAATAAGAGCAAATTTGATACTACTATGAGCTGTATGACTTTTTTGACAAGCCGGGGGTCTCAACGATTGTAAGAATGCAGTAGCTGCAATAAGCTGGCAACTTGAATCGTATGGATGAACAACGGATTCCTAAAAACGTCTTCGTTGAGAGAACTGAAGGCCCTGAGTTTTTTATCTAACGCATCATGGTACTTTTCATCGAACCAATAATTTCTCTTGCGCTGGGCTTGATTTTTGATCTTCTGTTCTGGCATGGTCTTAATTGTTACTTTCACTTCCATCCATAGCTTATTGTTTGTTTTCAGCGATGTGTCTGATAGGATGGGAGTCAGCTGGTTCTTGAGAGTCTGTGTGAAATTTTATCCACAGACGCCGTTTGGAGTCTTTCGATATTGAATTTCTGTAGAGGGCTGACCTTCGCCGATTAACCCTTTGACATACAACACCGATAGGTTAGTTTGGTCAAGTAATGATCCAAGTAACAATTGGTTCCTCAGTATGTACGGGCGTCAAGTATGGTTGAGGCCCAACGTTGTTGGATCAAAACAGGTTCAATTGGTTTTGTGTGTTGCCATTCGGTGATATCTGGGTCATTCGAATGTATGACTAGATTTCTGCTACATACAAAGTCAATCAGGCACTGGCTGTTGTCATTTGTTTCATCGCGGAGGCTATATCCTCCAGTCGTTCCCCGATGAGATATCTTGACAATGAGCGTTAGCGTTGAAATCACTCAGAATTATTGCTGTGTTGCTTATACGCAATGCGTCGACTAGTCTTTCTAGGTGATTGTAGAACGTTTCCTTTGTTTCTTCACCCTTTTCTTCAGTCGGGGCGTGTATGTTTATCAGCCAGATTTTGAAAATCTCGCTTTTATGCATGTTGCACACATTTCTTCATTGACCACCTTAAAATCAATAACATGTGATTCGAGTTCCCTATCCACAATGAAAGCCACTCCAACTTTTGAATGTTGTGTGCGATCTCATATCTTGTCTATCACTTCTAGTCCTGCACGTTTCCTGGATTACCAGTATTTTAAATTTATACTGACTGGTATATTGTAAAAGAACCTTAACAGCACCAGCGTAATTGAGTGATCTGACATTCCAGGATCCAACCCCATAGTCATTTTCTCGTTGCGAGGTCTATGCTGTCGGTTCCATTCATTCCAAGGCTCTGTTGAAGGTTTCTAAACAATGTAGGGTTTTATAGGGATGGGAAGTAAGTTTGTCATCCAACCTTCATTCCGGTGGCATGGTTATTGCTTTAAATTTCATTACCAAGCCCGGAAGACTCACCAGCTTTTTCGGTAAGTTGAAAAATTCCACCTCACGGTTTTCAGAAGCGAAGAACTAGTCCAACTCATTTTTAACAGCCTGACTGGAATCGAAAGTTTTACCATTCAAATGGTTTTGAGGGGAGCAAAACAAATAATAGTCTCATGGTACTACAATAAGTCAGGACTATAGAGTGGATGTGGCACCAGCTCCCAATTGAGCTTCATCAATTTTTGACGGGTTATCAAAGAGGTGCGGGGTCTGGCGTTATCATGATGAAACATCACGCCTTTGTGATTGGCCAGTCCAGGACGTTTTTCTTGATTTCTTCGTTCAATCTCAAAAGTTGACGACGGTAGACATTTGAATCAATAGTTTGGTTTCTTGGAAGCAGCTCAAAGTAGACTATACCCTTGAAATCGCAACACACCGAAAACATAATCTTCTTTTGGTGAAAATTGGCTTTGGATGTCGATTGTGGATGGTTGAATTCAATACTCGTATGTCGAGCTTTTTTACTATCTC
Organism: Odontomyia ornata; assembly: GCA_963969285.1. Lineage (NCBI taxonomy): Eukaryota > Metazoa > Arthropoda > Insecta > Diptera > Stratiomyidae > Odontomyia > Odontomyia ornata. The sequence continues at coordinate 140,101,834 of OZ017741.1, read as the reverse complement.
TCGAATCGTCATACGACGGTTGGTTTCGATTAGCGCCTTAATTTTGTTTCATCAGTAGTGGTTGAAAGACCAGCATGTGGTGCATTTTGCACATTACAATTTCCAGAACGACAGCGGGCGAACCAACGCTGACACTGGCATTCAGTAAAGCAGTCCTCACTAAAAACTCCACTTAATTTTTTTCGAGGTTTCGCCGCATTTTTGCCCTTCCGGAAGTAAAACAATAAAATATGCCAATAATGCTGTCTTTGATTGTCCATTTCCAAGTTTATTTTTAACGTACTTGCTTTTGACTGAAGATAGTTTAAAGTTTAATCTTTAAAATAGTGTATAATAATATGAGCCACACAATCACTACTACATGAAAAATGCAGTTCACGCCATCTATGAGAAAAAACGACATGAATTATCGAACAACCCAATATTTGCAGCAAAGAAGGCTCTTTGTAAATCAAAGAAATTTAAAGAAATTTGATAGAATAACTTTAAATTAATTTATTTTTAGTAAACAGTTTGCGTTATTTTGGTTGTAAACTGTTTAAAAGTGAATAGAAATGCAAACAATTCGTGGAAGGGTTATACGGGATTGAAACAAAATCTATGGTCCTTCAATCTCACGAGAGTTTATGTTTACTTGAAAAAATTATAATCTGATTTATTAAATAACCCTACTAAAATCGTGACCTATTTGTTCGTATATCCGTCTGTCAGTTCATCTGTGTCATGGTAAGTTTTCTTGGAAACTATAACAGCTACTAATAAAAATAATAAAAATGGTGTAATATGGTCGAATCTGATAACCTCTCCAAAGCTTCATTTTATAAGGTTCTTAAGGCGGGTCCTCTCATATAAGGAAGTGGCCCTTCATCGTTTTTTTTTGTAGAAGGTAGCTGATATGGATATCAAATAAAAGGTCTTGATAAGGACTTTCAAGATCAGGTATTAAAATTATGATAACTGTTGTAACGGATGCGCTAGGAGTCAAAATGCGTGGAAAAATTATAGTTTGATTCAGTATCTCAAATAAAATAACAAAATTTTTCGAGTCGTTGCTCATTATAGGAATGTATCCGAACAAGATCATACTTTCCCTTATTTTTAAATCAACGTGTAATTTTGCCAACTCGACGTACAGTGTATAAGGGAAAAATTGATCACCAAAAACTATATTTCATTCATGTTTTTCTACTTTCTAGGAAGCATTACATGACTTCATGAGATGTCTGTCTATTTCGTTAAAGAGTTTTTGGGCAATAGTAATGTACTGTAAGATACAATAGATCTACCTCAGAGCTTTTTTCTGCAGTATTTAGGGACATTTTTTTGTCTATTATTTTGTTTATATGATATTCGCAGGCAAATTCTCTTTTTTCTTAAAAAGCCATTGTGTAATGATTTTTAACTTTTCAAGATCGAACGCGGAACCGACCTCTCATCGGTTCTAGACGTTAAGTCTGAGTAGTGCCAACGGATGGTACCAACAGGTCAACCAATCCGTGCACCGTAATCCATTCACGCGGTGACTGCTTGTCGGCCAGCTAGTTCGGAGAGGATTTCGGTCGCGGGTCTCCGAATGGATTACGCTCAATCACAATATTTCAGTCACCTGAACTTGCCCGTTTTTCAAACGCGTCAACAATTACTCATCCAGAACGAGAAACCTACATTACGTTAGTTCTGGATGTGATCTATCCACAGATCTCAAATCAAAAACGCTACAAAATCCCATAGGCGCGTTACCGATTCACCGACGCGGTACCGAAAAATATACTACTCGAACTTAAACCGAAGAAAACTACTCTAAAGAAATGGCGAAACAAGCAAAGGTACCGCGTACCGCGCACGACGCGAAACCGACTTCAGCGGATTTGTCGAAACCCTAACCTCGCGACGGCATACTTACCCTACACTCTCTGTTCCCACTGAAAAAGAAGAGTCACTGAAAAGGAAAGTCGTGGGTTAACTTAGCAATTCATGTTGTTATATATTTAGTTCCTAACAATATGTATAATCTTTCTATTACTATTTCTATTTTTATCTACCCTTATCCTGTAAGCTACTTCAATTAAATATCATATTTTGTCGTAATCTGTATGAGACTTTTATACAATTAATTATTCGTGTTTAATATTAGGTTTAATGATTATTGAAAAATACGGTTAATAGCCATTTTACTAATCCTTGTTCAAATTTGTTGAAATTGATTTTTTTTCTTAATAATTCAAAGGTTAAAAGAGTATGGAACTAATGAACATAACTAAGCTAAAGTGACGTAAACTAAGATAATGCAAATTTTGAGTACAATGCAAACAGGAAATGCGCTTGAAATGGACTCTTGCGGATCGATTTTGTTTTATCTGCTTGGCAGTGTTTAAAATTGAAATTAAATTTGAAAATGTTTGGTAGTAGTCAACCAAAAGGAATAATATTGCGAATATGATTTCCGCGACAATCAGGTGGATCGTTCTTGTTATTGCTTGCTACAGTTTATAAAATCTCCGTAATAAATATTTCTTATTTAAATTTGAATAAAACAATTAGTAATATTAGCAATATGAAAAAAGTTAACGACCAAATTGTTTGACATTATATTCATTTTGCTAAAGAAAGATGAAGCGCATTGAAATCAAAATTTCAAAGGTATTTCATGGAAACATAATTTTAAATTTTTACTGCTTTTAATAAAATTGTTAAATTTTTCTATTTTTTTGGCTTATACTTCTATAGAAAAATCACCTCCGTTAAATCACTTAGCAGTAATTTGCCTTAGAGTTAAAAGTTTTTCAAATGAACTTTTACAATTATTTTAAAATCAAGAAGAGTTTAACTATAACTGACTTTGAAACAAGTGAAAAAAAAAAGAAGACAGAAGGTACAACGTAATGTTAAAAACTTATAAATTAAACCCTAAATGTAATTATTTTTAATGTAGCTTAATTTGATTTATAACTATTTTACTCAAAGATTCATAGTTGCTCAACGTTTTAGGTGAACGCATTCTACTTTCATTACGCTCCAAGAAGCTGCATATAATAATATTAAGGGAATTTTACTTTCGACTAACTCTCTTATCTCGCTTGCAAATTTTCGAGAGAACTTTCTTTAAATGGTCGGTATTCATCACAATTTAACGCTATATATTTCAAATTCTTTGAATGTATTATAAAAAGGCCGTCATGACGTCTTTTAACAAGTATTTCAACAGATTATCAATTTTTTTAGATTTATTTATTTATCGAATTTTTTTAAAGATTTATTTTACACGAATTTTTAGTAAGAGTTTTCATTTATCTTTTTGCTAGTTCTTCCTTTTAAAATTTATGTGATTATTCTTGTTCATAATCTTTTTTCTTTCGTATAGCATTCAATGATGAATTTAGGTAAACAACAATGCGATTATTAAAGTGCAAGTTTAAATTTTATTTTTAGTTTTTGCATGAATAGAAAATAAATTATTATAGTCTGGTGATTTATTTATTTATTTTTTATTTTCCTAGCCGTAAACAAATTCAATTTTGTTAGATAGATTGTTTACTTTATTTCTTGCCCACTAAGGTGAATAAAGATAATTTCATTATACCGTATAAAATATATAGAGATTTACTTTTTTTTTCTTGTACACTTACTACCTTAGCATTTCAATTAAATAACGAAATATTTCCGTGGGGATGTTTTGAATCGAATGAAAAAAAATATATATATATATACATAAGTTTTTCTTTTCATCTGTGCGTTATTGTTGTTAGGCTGGCTCTCTGTTATGAATTAATTTAGATGATGCCTTTTATAGATGGGATTCTTTGCTGCTATATGGATTCAGTATTTAGAACGTGTATTGTATGGGTCTAAAAATCCTTCTGATTCAGCGATAAGTGCATATTCCAAAATAACTCGTCCCTCTTTATATTTTTGGGAGTCTTCTGTGGCGAATTCATACATCCATCCTAATTTGGCTGAACAGTTTTTTGCACATGACGTCACGTACCATGGGACGTCCGGTCAACATTACCCGAACCTGTACGTTGCTGTACGTCAGATTCACGACGCGTTTAAAAAGATACGCTCGGCCTGTCGCTCGTTTTGCGTTATTTCCAATGAATAATTCGATCGAATTTGATCGATTTGGGCACTTTTTCCCAATAGCAGCCTTGTCACGTATCAGCTGTTCTTTGTTTTCCTGGGGCAATTGTGGTGTTACCTCAACTTCGATTCCCGCATCAACAATTGTAAACTCGTCGACCTCATTTGTTACTATTTCTATAATTTTGTTTACAGCCGGCTGCATGAAAGCCCTCACATCCGCCAACAATTCCTCTTCTGGAACTTCTTCTTTGATACCGACTGAAGGTTTATCGAAGGTATATTTCCACTTAGTCCGCAGTTCACGCAACGTTAAAATTGATGAGGTGATCAGCCGCTGCATAGCTTCGCAATAATAGCAGCAAAGCTCTAGTGGATCACAATACCGAGTCAGTTCATTGTCACAATTGTCACCACTTTTCAAAAAGACATCAGACCCTTCAAGAAAATTGTTTGCAGATGTGAAAACTTTCATGCAACCAGCTGAAAACAAAATTGTCATACGAACGCAACAATTTTCGTTCAGGATTCTTGCGATTTTCTATCAAGAATGAGGTTAGAGACGGAACTCGGGAGATATCCGTTAGCAGACTTACCTTTCTATAGATTTTCGGCACAAACGAGAACGAATACCGGAATCTGCCGCACCCCACAATTAGCAGCTGCTATCTCTGATGGCGTTCGATATTTCGCGACAATGGACACTATTAGAAGACGACAGCCACGAAAAACCAAGCCGACATGTGGCTGTCAAAAATTACGGTTGTCACCTCGGACAAAACATCTGTGTGTGGAATGGCACTTCATATGGCGGCAATGTGCCTCTCCAGATGTCGCCAGTGGCATAGTTTTCTCGATGGCCACGGTGGAGGGGCATTTCCAGATGGCTATGTCTCGAAATGTGCCGGGGTTGGATTAATTCTATATTTCGAATATTTATATCCACGGATCTAAATATTTGGACAGAAAAAAAAATATTTTCTGCACAACGATATCCGCACAACAGATGAAGTCCGCTGGCACTTCGAGGACATATCCATCTGGCAGGTTACAAGGGTTCGGGATCGGAATCACTTCGATTCCTGGGCGTAGGCGTCACATTACAATTGGATCTTGCTTTTTTGAGTAAGCAGATGCGTTTCGACACCTCAATGCACTGAAAATTACTCGTAGGAGTTCTAATGTGATCTTCTTTGATTATATCATGTAGTTTACATAAAATTACTCTTTCAGCGATTTTCCAGGGAAAGGAAAGGTGGCTTAACTATTAGGTTTACCTGGCTTTAGAATTCCAGTTATGGCAACCAACTTCCAAGTCTCAATTATTTTTGATAGCAGCAGTAAATTGTCTGGAATTCATTTGAGTATTGTGTTGGTTAACATTTCAGTCCAGGCGTTTTTTCGTTGGCTCAGCTCCCGTATGTTATCTCTTGTTTTAAGAAAGTCAATTGATTTTACCACACATTGCCTTTGTTTTCGAGAATATATTCTTAACTGCACTTTGGCTTAAATTATCTCCTCTTCATCAACGTTTTACCTCGGGTTGAAAGTTTCGCAAAGAATAATACAGTTGCGTACCTTGTAAGTCAACCAGATGGTTTCCATTTGTATGATAGAATCGCCCATATCCGTCCACACAGCTGCGATACGTTCTGATTTTAAACCAGTACGTATCACAACTAAATGGGCTTGTATTCCATCCGAAGAATCACTCGAAACAAATCTCGTTGTCACCAATGGGACTTGAGCCAGGAACATTAGGCTTACGGGGTGAGTACTCTAAGCACTACGCCACGCGGAGTACTCTTTTAAGGATTACATACATAAAAAGACGTTCCCTATTAAGAAGTGAACTGCCCTATGGCCAAAAGAAAATTCTTTAAGAGCTCTGATTCCAATATGATATCTCCGCGATATTCCAAATATCAACAAAAAGAAATTAATACAAATATGACGCCAACCAAAGCCAGTTCAATTTATGCCCACACCAAACAGTTTCGATGGGCATACGCAACACGTACGGGCCTTTGCAAACATGTGAGTGGAACAATATTATGCAGCCCTATTGGTATCAAAAACAGGTTGGGGTAATATTTCCAAAAAAATACCATCAAAGGTATGAACGAAATAACCATCGAAGGAATGAACATTTCAGGGCCTGCAGAAGATGTCTCAGTCACACCAGTACCAAGAGAAGATGAGTTACAGAAAGTCATTTACGATCTCAACAAGAACAAAGCTCCTGCTATTTAATTATTCATCAATGTTTATTTTGTTGCCTTCAAAGTAATCCCCATCAGATGCACTACACTTACGCCAACGATTTTTCCAGTCCTCGAAACACTTTTCATTAAGCACTTTTTGGGATGGCCTTCAGCTCCTTCCGCGAGTTTTGTTTAACATTCTGTCAAGAAAGTACGAGGAAATTACAAATAACACGCAAAATATTTAATTATTCATCAAAATCACATGGAGCCAAATCTGGTGAATGCGATGGTTGATTGATCGTATTTATTGCATTTTTGGCTTTAAATTCGGTCACGATCAAAAAAAAAAAAATTCACAAAAATCGCAACGGACTACTAAGATGTACCGACTGAAGCAGCTGCAGTAAACAAACTGGTTGACAGATTACGCTCATATTTGGCATAGTAATTAAGGACAGTCCTATTAACTTAACAAAATACATTTTTTGGAATGTCCTTCACCTGGGGAATTTAAATTACAATATCCGGGTACTACCTTATCACAATGTACTACTGTGACCAAAAAGTAAGGTGCCACTTGAATTTAAACTGCGCGCGTCGAAGGATTTGGAGAATTATTTTTTTTAGGTTGGTAGTATTGTCAGTGACATTTATGTCAAATTTACATGTCAAAATATTCATTAGTGTTTGAGTTATGCGTCGTTTTCGGGATGGCCTTCAGTTCCGTCTTCGCTGCGGCTTGAATCTCCTCTATCGCATCAAATTGGTGTCCGCGGAGCGGTGTTTTGAACTTGCCGAACAGCCAGAAGTCACACGGCGCCAGGTCAGGTGAATACGGTGGTTGCGGAACGATATGGGTTGAGTTTTTGGCGAAATGATCAGGAATTACGAGTGCAGTATGGGATGGTGCATTATCGTGGTGTAAAAACCAAGAATTGTTTTTCCACAATTCCGGCCTTTTTAGGTAGATAGTGTTACGCAAATGACGCATAATGTTCAAATAATATTCCTTGTTGACTGTTTGGCCCGGCGGAAGGAATTCATAATGCACAACACCACGATACCGTTCACGGCCGGTTTGGAACTCACTATACCACTTGTAAACATTTTTCTAGACATAGCCTCATCACCAAAGGCTTTCTGAACCATACTCAACGTATCCGCGGCAGAAAATTGATTCCGTAAACAAAATTGAATGCAAATTCAACAAAGTTCGGCATCGCAAAAAACGGAAAAACTCACTTTTAGCAGCTTTTAAAACGACGCGTATCTCAAACACTGATGGATATTTTGCCATGTAAATTTGACATAGATGTCACTGACAGTACTACCAACCTAAAAAAAATAATTCTCCAAATCCTTCGACGCGCACAGTTTAAATTCAAGTGTCACCTTATTTTTTGGTCATAGTAGTATATATATATATATATATATATATATATATATATATATATATATATATATATATATATATATATATATATATATATATATATATGAAATTTGGCAAATACAGTAACAAAAGGCATGCAAGCAAGTAATAGTAAGGGCATGCAAGGGTAGTCACCCCCATTCCCTCGGCGAGCGCTCACTGCAGGACGGAGGCGGCTGAACTAATCGTTGAACTCCACTGATCTTATTTTATTGTTTTATACAAAATTCACTCGTATTATTAATATTTTTGATCAAATTTCAACTTTTGACAAAAATTATAATTCCTTTGAACACTTTCACGAGATTATTTGGGCACAACTATTAAGTATAAATGTTTAAAAAGTTTATGAAAATTAAATTATAAATCAAAATTAAGGAAAAAAAAATGATATACGAATACATATAAACTCTAGAACATACTACATTTGAAATTTTCTAAACTTTTTACACAATTTTGAATTTTTTTTTGTTAAAAGTAAACCCATTTTTCCAATGAAAACAAAGTGCATAAACATAATAAACGCTATATATCAAGCATTCCATAATAAATTTCGTTGTGTATTTTAGTTAGGAAAAATAAAGACGAATAATTGTTATTGGTTGCACAAAGGAAGAATTAAAACTCAAAAGCAACGATTTAAGAGAAACTCATTACTTGCTAATGTGGAAAATTTATTTAAAAATTGGAATATTTGAAGTAAAATTATACTTATCGCAAGCTTACATACAAACAATTTTGATAAAACTTTACAGCAACATCCATATAACCTCTCGATTTTGGACACTAGCAGAATCATGCGATTAGATAAGATTCATGTTAATATACCTAAAACACTCGGATATGAAATGAAATTTGCAATGAACAGCTAATCTAAGTCGATCGGTCTTCTTCTTTCTCTCCAACGGACATGTGACCCGCAGCTTGGCAGGCTATTCCTGAGCAAAATGAGCTACCCATCGAGCGAATCTGCCTCTTTTTAGTTATTTCAGGGGCTCTTGCTTGGGATGATTGGCCTTCCGCTGCTCTCATGGCTAAGTTGTCCTATGGAGCATTGATCCGATTGGGAACCACCCGGATGCCCCACTCCTTTTGTGGGCCGTGAATATCTGTTGCAGCGACGAATTCGTATTGTATCTGGCACGCGGGTAACTTTTAAATGTCGTCGCGTCTGGTTGTTCGATACCTCAGTTGGTTACCTTGGCCTTCGCCACCTGTCCAACAAGTCCGGTTTCTGCTTCCCCAAAAAAAGCGTGAAATATTTTTGTAGTGGGTCCTTGCACTCGCGGAAAGAACCCACCCCACGACACTGCAACGCTAGCTGCCAGCACGCTTACGCGTCACAGGCAAGGCCATTTTCGATTAAAAAAAAAAAAAAAAAAAAAAACCACAAGCAAACAGGACGCTAGCACGGAGAACCCTTTCAGGCAAAAACCGCTGTTGGTAAGAACACCGATTGAACAAGTCACCGATTGCGGGGTGAGGCAGCAAACCCCAGAAACACTGTCAAAGTCAACATCACAGGTTAAATCATCGGAGACAGACCACAGACGGACTAACGAACGAAAGAAGGCAGAGTGCGTTGTGCAACCTGGCATCATTGCGGCCTTTGGGCGCAGTAGAAGGACTATGCGCACCCCGGAGCGCCCAGTGCAAGACGTACACAATCCGGATCAAGCTGCGACACCAACGGAGGCCAGTGTAAGACTGGGGGAGGGAGAAGTTTTGCCGTTGGCCGACGCCACTTCAAACGCGACCCAAGCGATAGAAGCAAAAGGGCTAGGAAACGGGGGCCTCTCCCAAGAGGTGGCGCCAAATAACACAATCGCCCTTGACCGCGCCGAAGAGGAGCGGCTTACTCGAAAAGCGGGGAATATCGTCAAACAACTGAGGGCTGCCTGAGAAGTGCAAAAAAACATAGGCAAGAGTGTCAAGAATGGCATTCTTGAACTGGAGGAGCTTTTTGGCCGCATAACGCACTACAGGCGGAGGTGGCTTGCAACCGAAAAGCACCAAAAAGACACGCTCTCCCTCGAGGCATCAGTGGGTCCTAGCAGCAGCAAAAGAATGGCCGGTAGCCCAATTGAAGGCGACCGTGAGAAAAGGAGGAAGGACGAGACCATAAGCGAAGTTGACACTCCAGGCGAGAAGTTTCATGTGGTGCGAAACAAGGCAGCGAAAAAAGCGGCCAAAAAGCTACTCCTAGAAAAAACAGACAAAGAGCTCAACCACGAAAAGAACAAAGAACCCCCCGATATACCGCAGAAAACAAAAGCAAACCGCGGCGCAAACCCTTGCGAGAGGCACTGCTTAGTAAACCCACTAAGGGCCGAACCTACGCAGATGTCCTCCGTGGAACTTAAGGAGCGGTCAAGCCAGACGACACCAAAACTGCCATCAAAGCAGTTCGACCAACCCGGACCGGTGGCTTGCTGGTGGAATTCGGGCCAGAAGCCACAAACAAAGATGCATTCCGTGACGCGGTTCAAAAGGTTCTTGGAGATGCGGCAACGGTTGCCTCGCTCGAACCAATGGCCACCCTGGAAATCAGGGACCTCGACTGCGTCACGGACAAAGCTGAAGTAGAGGATGCCATTAGGAGGGAGTTCCCCAGCTTAAGTGAAGTCAAGGCAAGATTGACACGTGAAAACACAAGGGGGCAACGCATGGCTATTGTCGAACTAGCTGATAAAGACGCCCAGCAAATCCTGGCGAAGGGCAAAATTAAGATAGGTTGGGCGATCTTCAGGATACGGAGAAGAGCGATCCCTATCCGCTGCTTCAGATGCTTCGAATACGGACACACCGCGTATGGCTGTAGGGGACCCGACAGGAGATCTCTGTGCTACAAATGTGGTGAAACAGGGCACAAAAGGAAGGAGTGCACGAACGAGGCAAAATGCATTCTTTGCAAGGATGCTAAGCTAGCACCCGGCGACCTCAAACATGAGCCGGGGACAGGGAGATGCTGGGTTTTCAAGGAGGCCCTAACTAAAGCCAAATCGATACTCAAATGATCCGTATCCTGCAGGTCAATTTGCATCGAAGCACAAACGCCCAGGACCTACTTGAGCAGTTTGCGAGGGATAAGAAAGCTGACCTCCTGTTGCTGAGCGAGCAACACCATAACAAGGACTCGCAAGCGTGGTACCCTGACAAATCTGGTACCTCGGCCATCTGGGTTCGAGACAGCGCCCGCCTTCAGGTGCAGGGCCATGGACGCGGGGATGGTTTTGTGTGGGTGCGGTGTTCAGGGATAACATATTTCAGTGTTTATCTGACGCCTAACGAGGTAATGCGATCCTTTCGAACCAAACTCGATGCCCTGGAGGACGCTGCCTCGAACACAGAGGGCCACATGCTGGTCGGGGGAGACTTCAACGCTAGAGCCATCGAATGGGGTATGCCACAATCCGACCCAAGGGGAAAGCAAATCTTGGACATGGCGGCCAGAACAGCGCTTTTTGTCCTAAATACTGGTAACACCCCTACTTTCCGCCGCTGGGGTTGCGTAGGAACCATACCCGATGTGACACTCGCTTTGGAGTCCCTGGTACCTAGAGTACACAACTGGCGAGTACTAGAGGACTACTCGGCTAGTGATCACCAGTATGTAGCTGTTGAGATTCACGACGGTGCCACTCTGCGTGCATACGCCCAAACTTCAATCCTCGGATGGAGGACTGGGAAGATGGACGTCGAGAGGTTCACTGACGCGCTTATGGCAGGCGCACCGTTGCTGGGAGCTCCGCCAGGGAATGGAGGGCCTACAGCCAAGGACTTGGTGAACTCAACTATGAGTACCAGAGAAGGGAAATCCCGAATCGCCGTCTGCATACCGCCCGTTATGCATGCTAGACACGGCTGGGAAAGTGCTAGAGAAACTCATCAAGGGAAGACTCACTGACGCGATTCGTGCTGCTGGGGACCTATCTCCTCGGCAGTACGGCTTTAGAGCAGGACGTTCTACCATTGATGCGATTGCAGAGGTGGTGAACGCGGTCCAAAAGGCAGAGGCATATAGTCGCACCAAGCGACGGATCGTCCTGTTGGTGACACTCGACGTCAGGAATGCCTTCAACTCCGCTAGATGGGTGGATATTCTGGACACGCTGGAAAACTCTTTTCAAGTTCCAGAATATCTAATGCGGCTTTTGAGGAACTACCTAAAGGACCGAAGCCTGCTCTACGATACGACACAGGGCCAACGAAGGATGGAAATTACATCGGGTGTTGCCCAGGGATCTATCCTTGGTCCGGACTTGTGGAACGTGTCTTACGACGGGCTACTGAGACTTGAGATGCCAGATGAGTCGCGCTTGGTCGGCTATGCGGATGATGTTGCGGCTCTGGTCGCCGGACGCACCGTTGAACAAGCGCAACTTAGGCTAGGTATGCTAATGCGCCGAGTGAGGGACTGGATGACTGCTCGCCGGCTCAGTTTAGCACTGGAGAAAACCGAAGTGGTCATCTTGACAAAAAAGAGAATCCCTAGAGTAAGGATGATCAGTATTGGAGATATACAAATCGAATCGAAGCCAGCGGTGAAGTACCTGGGGCTACTGATCGACTAGAAGATGAGTTTCTCTGAGCAAATCAGGGCAACGGCTGAGAAGGCTGCTCGGGAATATCGGCCCTGAGTCGACTTATGGCCAACGTAGGGGGATCCAGCCCATCTAGAAGACGCCTCTTGATGAGTGCTGTAGGGTCAGTGCTACTGTACGGAGCAGAGGTATGGGGCGACGCTCTCAGCAAGGAGGTATACCGAAAACGATTGGCACAGGTACAGAGAAGAGGAGCACTGAGAATTGCATCTTCGTATCCAACAGTCTCCGACTCGGCGGTGAGAGTGATTGCAGGCGTGATACCTGTCGCCCTCCTTGCTAGAGAGCGCCGCGCTATTTACCTGCGCCGAAACGAGGATGCGAGGGAGATGGTTGTCCGCGAGGAGAGACAACGCTCGCTCAACGATTGGCAGCAGTCTTGGAGGAATTGCACGAAGGGAAGGTGGACTGCGCGCCTCATCCCGGATGTGAGACCGTGGCTAAATCGAAGGCATGATGAGACTGACTTCTATCTGACCCAGCTTTTGAGCGGGCACGGGTGTTTTCAGTCTTATCTGCACAAGATCGGCAAGTCACGGTCTCCCGATTGTCGGTTTTCCCAGGAGAGGAGGACAATGCCTGTCACACAATTTTTGCGTGTACCAAATGGGCCAGACTGCGAAGGGAACTCTACAGGGAGACGGGAGAGCTCACCCCGGATAATATAGTTGCGGTGATGCTCGAATCGGTTGACAAATGGAACCAGTTGGCACATTATTCTCGGGCAACCCTAAAATATAAAAGGGACTCACAGCAGCCGGAGGCGCTGGGGCTGGGGGATCGCTCTTCTGGCAATTCCTCTTCCCCCCTCCCCTCCCGCTAGGAAAGGGACTCCCCAGCTTGAAGGCACCCCACGGCGTAACAAAACGAGACCTGGCCCGAAGTAATGTGTCAAACGGTTCCAGGCTAGGTTCTCAGATTGACAGGGGAGGTGTTTAGTGGGTAGTCCAAAGGTATCCTCCATGGGAGTCCCACACTGCCAGACTCGGCGGGCATAAATGCCTTCACCTCCCTACCACAAAAAAAAAGGCCATTTTCGATGAGGTAGCAGTCCACCACTGCAACCCTGAACGAACATTTACCATCCAACATAAACCCTACAGAAGTTTTGAGCTTCAGGAAGGACTCATTGAGGAATATAGTGTCAAATTTAAAATCTAATATACGGTTTCAGGTTGACAGGACAAGTGTTTAGTGGGCAGTCTAGAAGCCTTGTGTGTTTGGGAGCCCCTCACTCAGAGCGTAAACAGCCTTCACCTCATAACCGCGAAAATAATATTAATTTAGTATAAGGTGTTTAACTTCTCTCGTCCTTTGAAATAAGGAGCTTGCATTCCATATCAAAATGGAAATATGATTCACTACATCCATAATTTTTTGTTTGCGTTATTGTTTATGTTTTAAGTAGTGAGAATTCTCTGGATCATCTCGAGCATTATGACTTGGGCAATTGATTAAAGTTGAGGTTGTATAAATACCAGATTTATCTCATATCAAGTATTATAAAAGTTGTTGGTTATTTCTCTGTGGGTATTGTATTGGAGAAGAATTTGCCGTATTTTGGTGGTGTTTTATGTAGCAATTCATGTGAATATTGTCTTGAAGTTCTTATGGTATTTTGGGCAACCCGAGTAGTTGGCAGTATGTTCTTCCATATAGTTAATAGATTGAAGTGCCTGCTTTTCGGCCCTAGTATTTTAAAAGATAAGTCTATTTTTAAGTTTCGTGTAGGATAATTGGATTTTTGGATTCGTCTCCTTCTGTCATTATAGCTGGTTTTGTTATGGAGGGAATTGGGCCATAGTAGACTTGACAGCTTTCAGTTTGATTTTCATCTCCGGGAAGCATACAGACATTTTTGTCAGTGACAGGATTGGGAGTTTTCTCTCGTTCCGACCTTCTTTAAATTCCTCTTCACAAGATTTATCTGTTATTTTCTGGTCCGAGAGCATCTCCTGATGTTTTTGTTCTTCTGGCGAGGCGACTGACGATATGCAAGGCGATAGGTTAATCATCATTTTTATTACGTTTCATGGGTTTTGCACTAGCAGCATCAGCAAAAGTTCATCATTTCTGTTGTGCTGCTGTTCAATTTCAGCGTGAGATTCGGAGTCTTAATTAGGAGCTCAGGGGATTCTCTCTGATAAATTACAATTTGCTCGTAGTAATGCTATCTAATTGTCCTTGTCGGCTTCATATCCCAGTTCCCCTGTCTCTTCTATAAAGAGAATAAGAGTCTAGATTGTTTGAAATTATTTAATTTAGTCGTACATATATGCAATATGAAACAATAAAGTCTTATTGATTTTAAATAAATAATCAATGAGGCCATTACCAGTGCAACCTAAACCACAATGAAAAAGCAAAACCCTGACTCATCCAAGAATAAACTATAGTAATGGGGTTTCAGGACAATTGTGGAAAAAATATATATTGTACATATGCACTTACACTTACTTCCTGAACTGTGAACTCCCACTTTGAAATTATTTTCACTTCACTACTTAGAACACGTCCTCTGGAATCAAATTCTCGAGCTCGACTCTTTTTCTGGCTTGTTCCTAAGGTGGAAAAGGAGGAGGAGACTGATATTTGTAGGAAAAAGCTACTACTTGGAGACAATATGATGAGGTATTGCCTTGATAGCCAAGAGTACCCAGGATCCTCGTTCTTTAGCATGGAGCCTTGTTTATTTTCTGCAAGCAGAATTCTGACGAGGATATAATGGGTGCACATGTTGCCAAACCTCATCTTGATAGATTATAGTAGATATGATTAAGGCTTTTATGTGCTGATGATCTATTAAATTCGCATAAAAGAACAGTTATTTTTGTATCGATTTTTAAAACCGATACTTCCAGTTCGCTGAATGTACTTGAGATCAAATACGTTTCCAAATTCTGCTTTATTCCACGACAAAATATGACCCTGTCTGCACACTCACGCTTCTCGTTTGGATGACTACATCTATTTACCTATACACCTAAAAATAATTACTTTCAATTGCCGAGTGCATGATCGTAATACTAGAAGCAATATCTTCAAACTTCCAAATTATAATTGAGTGGGCGTTAGCGATAAATTTTTGACATTTATTGTTTAATTACAAACTTCTTGTGAAAACCACTAAACGTGAATATTACCTTTGTTTCGACAGTTTGTTCCGATTGAGTCATCCTGCATTAGTGGGAAAAGTGTTCGTACAGATTCACATTTACTTTTATGTTCATTAAATACCACATTATGTTAACAGTTTCATGTTGGAAAAAATACTTTCACATGGTTGTAATTCCTCTAAATGGAGTTTGCTTTAAGACGATCACATATTTGCTTTTCTCCGTGGACTGGTGCTTGAGATGAGTCGAAGACGATTTAGAGTGGCGACAATTTAATTGTCACTCGATGAAGACGACAGGATGAGATTGATATAAATTATTTATTTTCGGGTCCATTCTAGCCGCTGCAAATTATATTTAGATATGTAAATTAGGAAGAGCAAATTGTTAGTTTGCTTCTTGCGTACCCTCCGAAATGATGAGCAGATTCCGTTGATTTCGGCTGAAGATGATTGATCAAATTTTGCACGCTTTCTGTGAGGCGCGGGAAAGGTATTATATTTTTTGCTACTTATCTATTATACTTACAAAATACCAATTATTTGATGGAGTATTTTGTGTTGAACTTTCTCAAGCCACCCACATGTTGGGCGTGTTCAAATTTGAACTAAAATTCCCATTTCTAGCGTTATTTGCATTTGCCTTTTCTTGAAAGTAAAATAAATAAATTTATAATTGTCGCTTGTAATTTCGAAA
Source organism: Odontomyia ornata (assembly GCA_963969285.1). NCBI lineage: Eukaryota > Metazoa > Arthropoda > Insecta > Diptera > Stratiomyidae > Odontomyia > Odontomyia ornata. Next base: position 140,085,699 of record OZ017741.1, on the reverse strand, counting down.
GGAATCAAACATGTCTTCTTGATTTCGTATGAGAGCATTTACCTATAATGTTTTTTTCACACAGCATATTAATAAATTGAAGATGCTGATTAAGCAAAAAAAAAAATTTTTTTAAGTAAAGCAAGAAAACTGATTTCGAAACGCCCTAACAATAAATTAAATAAATTTTATGAAATCGCCATGAAATAATGTTAAGGGTTTTATTCAAACTTATAAAATGCAATTGAATTTGCAAATATCTGTTTGAATGCTGGTCTGTGTTTTACACTTATGCCTCAAACTTTACCAGCTTTGAACAGCAAACTTGATAAAAAGATCAGAAATAAGAGCGTATTGATTGATTATTCTTCCAACTTATGTGAAATTTCGGATATCTCGCATTGGGCACGTTTTTTCGCAAATGGAATGCGTCTGTTGTTCTGCACGTGTTGCGCGTTTTTAGGTCAATTTCTCGAGAGAAATTTACCTATTGCGGAGAGTACGAGGGCGGTCCCAAAAGTACCCGACAAAGAAAACCGTAAAAAAATTGCGAAAATGTTTTTTATTTTTCGACATATTCTCCTTTCAGCTCGATACACTTTTCCCAACGATGTTCAATAGCTTCGATACCCGCTTTATAGTAGGAACCGTCAAGCTCCTCAAAATAGCTACTAACCGCAGACTCTACCTCTTCATTGTTGGCAAATCTTATGCCGCCGAGCCATTTTTTCAAATTCGGTAAAAGATAATAATCCGAAGGAACCAGATCTGGCGAATTGGGTGCGTGAGGAAGCAATTCGAGCTTGAACTCATTGATTTTAGCCATCGCAATGACGCACGTGTGGACTGGTGCGTGTCGTGATGAAACAACACTTCCTTTTTCGTCAGCTGGGGCTGTTTTTTTTATATCATCACTCAAACGCTGCAATAAGGCTGCATAATATGCGCCGATGATAGTTTTTCCTTTTTCGAGATAATCAATAAATATTATTCCACGCGCATCCCAAAAAACGGATGCCATGGCCTCGCCAGCTGACTGAACTGTCTTTGCTTTCTTTGGAGCCGGATTTCCCATTTGCTGCTTTGACTGCTCCTTGGTCTCAGGTGTAAAATGATGGACTCATGTTTCGTCCATGGTTATGAATCGACGGCTTTATTACTACGAAATATTGTCAAGCATTCGATGGAAACATCCTCACGTTGCTGTTTGTGCTCCATTGTGAGCAAGCGTGGCACCCATCTTACGCACAGCTTTCTCATGTCCAAATTTTCGGTCAAAATGCACAGCACTTTTTGAAATGACTGCCATGTCTGAAATCTCGCGTACTATTAGTCGCCGGTCATCGAATACCATTTCGTGGATTTTCTTCACATTTTCTGACGTAGTGGCCTCACTTGGTCGACCAGTGTGGTGTTCATCTTGGCAGCTTGTACGTCCTCGCTTAAGCTCAACTACCTAATATTTGACCGTTGTAAACGAAGGAGCAGACTTCCTCAGAGTAGAATCCAGCTCGCCTTTGACATCGGTTGGACTTAGACCTTTGAAATGAAAGTATTGTATCACATAACGATGCCTGATTTTTCTCATATTTACAAATTCACTGAGAGCGTTTACTTTGGATGTCTGTAAAATAATAATAATAATAAACGTACCGTTATGAACTTTCCACATTAAGTTGTTGTCAACTGCAGTGATTGTTTTTTTTTAAACTACCTGTATTCATAAATCGGGTAGTTTTGGGACTACCCTCGTACCTTATATATATATATTGTATAAATATATATATATATATATATATATATATATATATATATATATATATATATATATAAATATATATATATATACATACATATATATACATATATATATATATATATATATATATATATATATATATATATATATATATATATATATATGTATTTATATATATACACATATGTATGTATACATATATATATATACATATATATATGTATATATATATATATATTTGTATATATATATATATATATATATATATATATATTGTCACATGTACAAATAATTCTGCGAGCTACTGTTCACAACCATTAAGAACATCAACAAAATGAATTTACTCGAAACCACGAGAACCCACTAAGCTTCAACATCTGAAAGTGAGTCAATGCTCCATTCATTCAAACTACTCGAATGTTCCCGCTAATTCGCCAATATACGAGAACTGGGTTGAATGACTACAGACCCTATATAAAGGCGAGCTGAATGAATGAGGGGATCATTCATTCGACCGCGATAATAACTGCGATAGTGTGTGAAAAGCGATATTGTTCGAGTAATAGAAAAGTGATTTTCGTTGATTGTGAAGTGACCTTAGAAGACAATTGCGATAGAAATTCATGGACAAGTGGAACTTAGATTTTAATAGTGAAAATTAAAAAATTGTGAAATAGACCAAATAAGTGATTGTGCATTTCTAAGTAATTTAATAAGCTTTTTTAATTTAATTTAAAAGACATTGCGTTGTCACTTCCCTGGAACGTTAAAATTATTGGCCGCGAACCAAAAAACGCGACAATATATATACATACGAGTATATATATATATATATATATATATATATATATATATATATATATACATATATATATACATATGTGTATATATATATATATATATATATATATATATATATATATATATATATATATATATACATATACATACATATATGTTTTATATATATATATATAATATAACGAAATTTGTGACCACGCTAAAGGTTGCAATTTTGCTTCCGATTTTCATCAAATTTTCAGGAAAGGAGTATTGAGTAAATATCGCAGTTAAATTTGTGAACCAGCTATATCAGCCAAGCGCAAACAAAATGGCGGCCATTTTAGACGAAATATCGTGATTTTTGTTCTGACCAAAGTATAGCTCCGATTTGGATGAAATTTGGTACAAAGGTTCATTGATGTGTGTGATGAATCTCACAATAAAAAATCCAACGTTGGTCCGTCTGAAACAAAATGGCGTCCGCTCAAAGGTTGAAAAACGTATAAAATTTTGTTGTTGTAGTTATGACCAAAGCTTTCAAAAGATGTTTATGAAACTCGGTAGATTGATAAAGACTATAAGTATCTAAAGAATTATTGAAAACACTGGAGGTCTGGTCACAAAGTTGAAACTTAAACCTTCAAAGGCCCCTAAAAGTCGCAATCTTAATCCGATGTATATGAATCCGATGAATATGATCATGCATGTGCAAGTTTCGAAATGGCGATGGTTTAAATATGCAATTTTTTCAGATATTTGTGGCTCTCTAGAGGCCACATTTTCCAACAGATTATGATGAAACTTATGATTATGAAAATCTGCACTAATGAATGAAAAGTCGAACATTTAAAACCTAATATTTTTAGCTGCCATTTTTACTAAAAATTTAATACTTTTGCCCTATCTAGAGTCAAATCCCGGTTTGAACGAGATTTGGCACATTGATTGACGAGACTCTTACACACAAAGATTTAAAATTATCCAAAGTCAAACGGTAAGCGCACTTCGTCAGACGGTAAGCGCACTTCGCTATTTTAGTAGCAACTGAAATAATGAATATTTTTCATGGAAACTTCTTAAATGGCTTAACTTGGAAGTATTTATGAAGTAGACCCTTGTCAGGATATTGAAAAACATTTTTACAATACCGTAAAAAATTATAAAATCGCGACCTGTCTGTTCGTCCGTGCGTACGTCCATTCGTTCGTTCGTGCGACACAGTAAGTTTTCTCGCAAACCACATGAGCTAAAATGAGGAAATTTTCTACGTAGGTCAAAAGTGGTGCTTCTCAAAATTTCCAGTGCAAGAAAATATTTTAAGGTGTTTAAGGGGGGTCTCCCTAGACAGAGGGGTTAATTAATTTTTTTTTATTTTTGTAGCCCTCTAGCAGCCAAGTTTCTCAACACATTCCGATGAAATTTGAAATTATAATTTCTTAAGGCAAGTTAATTTAGCCTGGAAAAAATTATGCGAATCGGATGATAAATAAAAAAGTCATAAATTTACAGCTTCATATTTTTAACAGCCATTTCAAATAAAATCGGAAATGTTGTGCTGTTCAGAGAGAAAACCCAATTCGAATAAGATTCAACACAGCAGTTGACTATGGAAATAATCAAAACTCAAACACTCAAATTCGAAATGGCGGCCCCTGGTGATTCAGAAAAGAAGCAACTGCTGACTAAACTTTTATGTAAATCTTTTAAATTAACTATTTGAGTTATTTAAGCCGACAAGCTATCACCTTTATGTGGCAATCACTGAGTAATTTGTAAACAGCAAAAGTGAGAAGGCCGAAACCTGTATTTATATGTTCATAACAATTTATTATCTGCAGATATTGAATTAGTCATCCGTAAGTGGGCAACTCAATTTAATTACCAAAATATTTGCGCCTTTACAAAGGGTCTCTAAATACGAACGTCGGCAGATTCTGTTTATGTTAATAAATACATGCGTTTGAAAGGTAACATTCCAGTCTACAATTTTCATAGGCACTGCTTTGTATTTCGTCATTCGTGCCAATAGTTGTATTCATTTAAAAATGAGTGAAATTTCTGAAAAAATTCGTTATATTTTACAATATCACTACGATCAAGGTGAGAATGCATCGCAAGCTCGTGAAAAAATTTGTGGTGTGTACGGTCAAGATACTTTATCAAAAGCCACCGCCAAGAGATGGTTCGCTTGCTTTCGTTCTGGAAATTTTGATGTCAAAGATGAACCTCGTTCAGGTCGGCCAATCACTGAAAAAGTCAATGAAATTATACAAAAAATTGAAGAAGACCGACACATAAGCAGCCATGATATTACTAAGGAACTGAATATCCATCAGCAAGCAGTTTTGAACCATTTGCGTAAGGCTGGATACACAAGAAGCTCGACCTTTGGGTAGCGCATGAATTAATACAAAAATCACAAACGACTTCAAAGCCAGGATTGACACCAAATAAGGTTATGCTGTGTGTATGATGGGATTGGAAGGGAACTCGGCTCTGTATTGTCAGCAATTAACCAGATTGCACTAAGCAATTCAAAAAAAAAACGGCCAGAATTGATCAATAGAAAGGGCGTTGTCTTCCATAATGACAATGCCAGACCACAAACATCTTTGATGACCCGTTAAAAATTGACAGAGCTTGGTTGGGAAGTTTCGATGCATCCACCGTCTAGTCCAGACCTTGCACCATCAGACTACCATTGTTTCGGTCTCTGCAAAACTTCTTTAATGAAAAGAAATTCACTTCAAAAAGGGAATTACTTGGCCAAGTTTTTCGGCGATAGGCCACCGAAATTCTAAACAGATGGAATAATGGCTTTACCAGAAAAATGGCAAAAGGTCATAGATAATAATCGACAATATGTACTTAAATAAAATCCATTTTAAATAAAAGAAATATTCAATCGAAAAATGACAAAAAAGGCTCAGTATTTTTTAGACTTTGATAAATATAATGAAATATTCGAACTACAAGTATTTGTCGGCAGAGGTCTGAAAGAGGCTGTGGTGCTACAGTAAAAGGGCGTATTGACAGTTTGGGAATGAAAAAAATTTTTTTTAAAGTTCGGATCAGGGATTTTTTTAAAGTTCGGATCAGGGACTCTTAATATTTTTCTTAGCAAAGATAGTCATGTAGTGTATGTCTTAGAATCGAAGTGCTTGCATTGAGGGGAGGCGTAAGATATGAAAAATATGTGTCCAATCTTTGCAATATAATATTGTTGATGTATTTGTTTTTGTAAATTGAATTATATTCGCGGAAGTATTACATTCAACCAGAAACTACACTTTTGATTGTATCCTTTCAAAATTAACATATAAAATAAATAACATAAATATCTTCGACCGGTGAAAGTGGAATACCAATGATTATTCTCTTAAGATAGGTATTTCATGTGTAGTAATGGTAAAATGAGAAGGCCTAAGTGGATTTTTTCTTGCCCTCGCTAAAGCTCCGGATACAGTCTCTTGCAGATCTAGTCAAGAAAAAGGCAAATAATCCAAGCAAAGCTAGACGGAGACCAATGGCGAGTTCGATACAGCCATGAGTTGCATGAAATTTTTGACGAACCGGAGGTCTCAACGATTATGAGACTGCGGAAGCTGCGATGGGCTGGCCACATGAATCGTATGGACGAACAACGGATACCCAAAAAGGTATTCGTAGGGAGAACTGAAGGCCGGAGACCAGTGGGGAAACCGAGGAAACACTGGTATGACTCGGTCGACGAAGACAGTTCATCGCTGCTCGGATTTCGAAATTGGAGGACGTGGTCAATGGACCGAGACAGTTGGAGGCGCTATTTACAGGAAGCGAAGGCACGAGAGCCGAGCGGGGCTGTAGTGCTAAGAAGAGAGGGAGAGTTCAAGTGGGCTTCAACAGAAAACGTACTTGGATTAAAGAGTGGTGGGGTGAGAACACCTCCAGAAAAGAGAAGTCTGCCAGTATCGACGATTTGGTCATTCACCTGGCAACTGCACCATGCACAATCGATGCGTAAAGTGCAGAAAAATCATGCTGCTCCTCGGTGAGTGCCAGATGGCCCAACATCATATCAAAGATGCCACCGCTATCAAGATACAAAAGTGAAATTTATTCCAGATTAAATGCAGCTACATCGCATTGTAATAACTAGTATCGATACATCGTTGCTCTCCATTGACGTAACTATCCCCTAGAATTTATTGTCAAGCCAAAGCCTGACATTATTCGTTTCACTGAAACCCACCTCAATTCATGGCAGTCAATGATATTCAGGGACTTTGAGTTCATAAAAAACACTAGAGCAAACGGTGAGGGCCAAGATGGTGCCAGAATATTAGCAAAGAAATCCTATCCTTAATAACATATTGATAAGATTTGACCAACAAATTGAATTTCTTGAAGTGTCCACTATCAAAATTTCACTGTCAGGTGGGGATAACCTCTTTCTTATCTTTGCCTGTGCAATTGGTCGAAACGTCCTCAGATTCGAGGAGGAGCTTGATTCCTTGTTTGAAATACCAGAACTGAACAGGCTGCACGCTTATTATATTCTTGCTAGTAACCTGAATGCCTGGCATATATCATGGCTGAACGCCAACAATAACTCAGGTTGTGTATTCCTGAAATCGTGGATAAAAGAGAACCAAATTGAATACAATCGCAGTCTATATGGGTCGGACCCTACGACAAGTTCATATTTGGTTCTCTGCGTTGCTGACGCAAGACAGAACGATTAAATGATTTTGATTTGTTATCTTCTCTCAACTTATTATATCAAAATGTTCGTGGTCGAAGGACCAAGCTAAATGAAATTAATCTCGCTTCTTACATTGCCAATGATGATGTGATCTGTTTTTCGGAGATTTGGCTTGCAAATGATTTTACGCATGAAGAGATATTTTCTCCTCATGTAGCTTTCAGACAAGATAGAGATCACCTATTAACTGGAAAATTAGATGGCGCGGATATATAGGGCTATCCATTTTACATTTGGGAAAGTAAAGCTAAAGCAAACACATAAAATATTCGGATGGAAACAAAATTTTTTATTCAATATAAAGATCAAACTTTGCCATTATATGTAAAATACAACATCATTCAAATGTTTTCCATGGGACCTCTTACAGGCCTCAATCCTTTTGAGGTAATTTTCAATGACTTTTCAGCACATTTCCGGCAATATCTCGGCCATAACTTCACGAATATTGGTTTTCAATTGCTCAAGATTTTGAGGATAGTTCACGTAAACACAATCTTCCCCATAGCCCCATAAAAAGAAATCCAAAGGTGTTAGGTCGCAGGATCTTGCGGGCCAATTGACATCATTCAATCTCGAAATTATGTGTCCTGGAAATTTCTCTTGCAAAAGTGCTCGATTAGCCTGTGTTGTGTGGCTTGTGCCTCCGTCCTGGTGGAACCATATGTTTTCCAGATCATAATATTCGATTTCTCTCCAAAAATAATCGCTTAACATCCGTCCATAGCGGTCAGAATTGAATGTAATGGCTCTTCCTTAATTGTTTTCAAAAAAAACGGGCCAATAACACCACCAGACTATAATGCACACCAAACTGTCACTTTTTCCGGATGCAAAGGCCTTTCTGTGATCACCTGAGGATTTTGAGAGCCCCATACGTGGCAATTCTGTTTGTTTACGTAACCACTGAGCGAATAATGAGCCTCATCACTAAAGAAAATTTTGCTTGAAAAATCGTTATCAATGGCTTGTTGTTCAATCACCCACTTCGCATACATTCTGCGTTGTGTATGGTCTTGAGGCTTAAGTTATTGAGTGAGTTGGATTTTGTACGGATGGAGATGCAAATCCAAATGCAAAATCCACCACAATGAGCCGTAAGACAAGCCCAAATGTTGAGCACGTCGAGGAGTCGACAAATTCGGGTCTTCCTCCACACTTTGAGCAACGACAGCGATATTTTCAGCAGAACGAATGTTGCGATAATGCGCAGGCCTTGCAATATCAATAATCGATCCAGCCTCTTCTAATTTTCTCACTGTGTTCGAAATTGTTTGCTGTGTAGGTCGATTATATCGACCGTAATCGGCTCGTAAAGCCCTAAATGTTGATACAGCAGAATCACCAATTTTATAATAAAATTTAATAATTTTAACGCGTTCTTGGACTGCAAAACGATCCATATTTCTAAATGGCAAACCTTCCATTAAAATAAACACGCTTTGGATGACATTTAATTCTGACAGATGTCAAATGGCAGGGTTATACTTTCCTACCACGAAATGGATAACCCTGTATTTATAGCGGCACAAAGTAGCCTCCATTCTTCCCGCTGCTCCGATTTGAATATTTCTGTACTTGTAGAAAGTTTTGCAGTCCAAATAAACTATTCTCCCTATCTACAAGTTCGCGTCATTTATCTGTACGTTTCCTGTAATATACCACTTCGCTCCTATGACCGGTTTTTAATTAACTTGCCTTATTCATTAATAATGCAAATCCATTGCTCTAATTTCTTATCTTTAATGATTTCAATATGCCATTGGTATGCTGGGAAGCTTATTCCATAACCTCGGTTCACGAAACTTCTATCGCTCTTTCGTCCTTCTTGTCCCTTTGCCCCATCACCAAACTTAATTCTGTGTTGAATGCCAACAAAAAAATTCTCAATCACATTTTTTCAAATAATCCTTCCGTGGTCAGTCTAATTTCTTTGAAGATAGCACCGTATGTTAGTCCGGATCCTCAATCGATTTCTCGTCATTTTAAAGCTAACTACAAAAGTATAGCATCGCCTCTCATTCTACTCTACTCGGTACAATATTATTGCTCAGTTTACACGATCTACTCATACACCAACTCATAAATGTCCAGCATGGTTTAATGCTGAGGTTGTGAAAGTACTGCCTGTAAAAGACAAAGCCCAAAAAATCTATCTCCGATCGGGCTCCAATATAGATCTTATAAGATACAAACTTCTTCGAGCGGATGCTAAAAAGGCCTTTTCTCAAGCTTTAAAAGTCCATTGAAGTTTCCTTCTGCTTAAATAACGCTAAATATCTTTTTGATCATTTGTTTATCCCATTAAATCTTCCAAACATCTCTCTAATTCACTATCTTTGCTTAAGAAAACAGCCTCTAACGATCAAAACATGTGTAATCTCTTTGCCGATTTTTAGGGTATTGTAAAATCATTTTACAATACCCTACTAAAATCACGTCCAGTCTGTCCGTCCGTCCGTCTGTGTGTCACACCACTTTTTCTCGCTAACTACATTAGCTAAAAAGATACGATTTTGTAAGTAGGTGCAAAGTGACGCCTTCTTCAAAGTTTCACTACGAAAAGAAATTTATAGGGTCTCCCCATATAGGGGAGTTCTTCTTCTTAGCACTGCAGCCCCTTTCGGGCCTTCGCTTCCTGCAACCAGCGCCTCCAACTATCTCGGTCCGTTGACGGTGTCTTCCAATTCCGAAATCCGAGCAGCGATGAACTGTCTTCGTCGACCGAGTCACATCAGCGTTTCCTCGGTTTCCCCACTGGCCTCCGGCCTTCAGTTCTACCAACCAATACCTTCTTGGGTATCCGTTGTTCGTCCATACGATTCATGTGTCCAGCCCATTGCAGCTTCCGCAGTCGTACAATCCTTGAGACCTTCGGTTCATCAAAAATTTCATACAGCTCATGGTTGTATCGATCCCCGTCTAACGTCGCCCCGATTATTCGCCTCAGGATCCGTCGCTCAAAAGAGTTCAATATATTTGCGGATGCTTCGGTTAGGGTCCATGTTTCACACCCATAGCAAAACACAGGTCTTATCACAGATTTGTATACTTGGAGCTTTGTTTTCCTGTGTATGCAGCTGGTCTTCAAGATCGTAAATACTGAATAGAATATTTTATTTGCGAGCTGTATTCTTTGGCGTATTTTGCCTCTTTCATCGCCCGTTTTCAGTATTTTGGCGCCTAAATACAGAAATCCGCTAACATTTTCGATATTGTATTCGCCAAGTGTGATATTTTGTGTATTTGGGGTACTTTTCTTCGACTGCGTCATGAACTTTGTTGTATTTGCGTTGATTTGTAGCCCTACTAGCTTTACTTCGCTGTCGAGTTTCAGGAAGAGTTCTTTGGCAGTTGTTTATGACCGTGACAGAATGTTGATGTCGTCCGCATAGGCCACTACTTGGCTTGACTTATATAGTAGTGTACCTCGCGTATCGACAGGTAGCTTCCGTACGACGTATTCCAGAGCCAAATTGAATAGCAATGGGGCCAGCCCATCTCCCTGCTTTAGTTCGATATTTGTGTCAAAGGCATCGGTGAGTTGGTTATTGATGCGCACTTGGGAGTTTGTCGACGTCATTGTCATTCAGGTAAGACGGACTAATTTGGCTGGGATGCCAAAACCAAGCATTATTTGATACAGTACGTTACGATCAATACTGTCGTATACTTGCTTGAAGTCAACGAAAATTTGGTGGACGTCTATGTTGAACTCCCAGCATTTTTCAAGTACCTGCTTGACTGTGAACAATTGGTCTGTTGTTGATCTACCTGCCCTAAAACCACCTTGATACTCCCCAATAATACTATTGGCGTATGATCCGATTTTATTGTCTAAGATTTAAAAAAATATTTTATACGCCGAACAAAGTAATGATATGCCTCTATAATTTTCGCACTGTAGCTTTTCACCTTTTTTGTGGGTAGGGAATATAATTGATTGGCTCCACTCTTTTGGCATATGTTCTTGTTGACAAATGTACTGGATGACTTTGTGAATAGCTTGATGAACACTAGTGCCACCATATTTGATGAGCTCCACTGGAATCTCATCAATGCCCGGTGCTTTATTATTCTTTTGAGCTTTGATGATGGAACAAACTTCATCCAGAGTTGGTGGGACCAATGGAAGCTCTCTACAGACATCTATAGGCTCCGATGTTCTGGAGCTTTGTGGAGGATTAAGGAGGTTCTTGACATATGATGCACATCTTTCCTTAATCTTGATTTCATCGGCGATTATATTGCCACTGTCACTGTGCGTGTGTTCCGAAAATTTCACAATAATTGAACAATAAATAGCTAAGTTACAGCCGATTGAATATTTAACAGTTATAACAACATTAATACGTGATAATAGGGAGATGCACGTTTTCAACGGACCTAGACACTACAAATAATTAGGAATTTTGATAAAAATTTTAGAAATGGTTTGCAATATTGATGTGTTATCATGAATAATCAAGCGACGGGGTCAAATCATTTGAAACGAAATGGCAGGGAGTTTAAAATCATAGTAACCATAATATTTTTTCGAACTCAATTTATGGAGTCTGTATATAAGTCAAGTTTTGATATGCAGAATATATTGTTTGATTTACTAATTGTTTTACAATACCCTTCTGGCAGGAGCACTCTCCTGCTACTTCAACTTGTTTCTCATCCAATTTCAGATCCTTCTCTCCTTGGTCCTCCGATTCCAGCAGACCACCTCACTTTGATTTCAGCTTTATATCAACTAACTCTACTGAAGTGGAAGATATCATCAACTCTGTTGGACCTGATGATCTTCCTAACTTCTTCATAAAACTGCTATGCTCTTCTCTTAATTTTCCTCTTGCATTTATATTTAATTCAAGTCTTTCCATAGGTATTTTCCTGATGCATGGAAACAAGCTTATGTTTCTCCAACTGAAAATCCGGTGACCGCAATTCCGTCGTCAATTATAGGCAAATTTTTGAGAGCATTGTCCAATCCCCAACCTACGATGCCTTCTATATGAATTTCTCCGTTAAGCAACATGGGTTCATAAAAGCTCCTTCAATAATTACTAATTTACTGTAATATTTCAATTTCACAACCCTTGCGCTAGACTCTAGGTGCAAAGTCGAAGTGATTTGCACTGATTTTGCCAAAGTATTCAACAGCATTGACAACCAAACGTTAATTAACAAACTCGGTGGATACGGAACACAGTATAGTCAACCAGTATTCACACTCTATCAACCCTCCGGATAAATCCGAACACAAGCCAAACAGCAACCCATAAATCTTCGGTAGCAGGTAGGTAGGTAAATACTGACGCGAGGATAGGCGCGAATATAAACATGTGCTTCGATGAGAGATTTCGGGATTACCATATCTCAAAAAATCAATGAATTTGCAGAAAAATAAATTCGTTCCATGCAATCTTTTAAGGAACTGGGAACACTCCTATGTTCTGAAATGCGTAAAAGAACACGTGTGTCGGAAATTTTATTTGCTTTTTGCTTTGTTTCTTGAGCGAGCCAGGCCTGGGCTCGGCTGTCGTGCTCTGGATCAGCTGACGCGCTTCTGGGAAAATTCAAAACGTGTGCAACACAGGATAAATGAAAGGTGTGGGTGCTACGTGAATGTACTATGATACGGAATATCCGGTCCCCTTCTTTCATGGATCAGTTCCTTTATCCTCAACCATTCCTGCTCTGTAATTTGGAACGGTTTCTCTTCTGCTCCCTTCTCCTACACTTCTGGCATCCCACAGGGTTTTATCCTAAGCCCACTCCTATTTAACCTTTAAATCAATGACCTTCCCAATATTTTTACCTCCAACTGCCTCCTCTATGCTGACGATCTTAAAATTTTTAGAATCATTCGCTCGAAGAATGACTGCTTGGTGCTCCAAAATGACATCAGACGAATAGTGTCAGGCCAATGTTCCTAAGTGCCTTAATAAGTGTTTTTCCAATAAACCTAATTCTTTCGGCTTTGATTATTTGATTGGTGAGTCAGTACTTTTATCAGATGATGACTTTAAGGATCTAGGTGCGACGCTTGATGAACAGCTCAAATTCGACCACCATATTGCGCATATGACATCTGGGGCGGCTCGAATCGCGGGCTTTGTTTTGCGTTGTGTCCACACTTCTCTTAGCACCCAAACATGTGTCGTCTATTTATCTTACTCGTTCGCTCTATTTTAGAATACACATGCCAAATATGGTCTCTCCGTCGCTTTTCTATAAATTCGCTCGCTCGCTTTTCTATAAATTTAAACTTGCCTACCTTCCTTATCGTCAACGTATTCTCTATCTTGGCATCCCTACTTTGAAGGTGAGGTGACAATACCTTGACCAATACTTGCTCTTCAAGCTTACTCGAGGTAACTTATCATGAAGTGTTTGAAACGCTATTTGCATACGTCCTCCTTCTGGAACTAGGTCTACTCAGTTCTAAAGATTCATTTTGTATGGACAGATATTTATTTTTATTTACTATTGGTCCGCCTTTTCAGTGTCCATGAATACGTTCAGCTTGGTCTTTCTTTGGAACCACTCGCAATATTCAAGTCCAAGCTGTGGAGAATTCTTAACTTGTGATCTTCAATTGCATTTTCTTTTTCTTACTATTGAATTATGTTTTCGTTTAACACATTCCATTATAATCTTTAGGTGCGTTAATTGGTACTACTTCTCTAGCGATCTTCTTTTTCTTTATCTATTTTGCTGGCAAGTTTGTCTGTAAAATGCATATGAAAAAAAACAAGTTGAAGTAGCAGGAGGATGCTCCTGCCAGAAGGGTATTGTAAAACAATTAGTAAATCAAACAATATATCCTGCATATCAAAACTTGACTTATAAACAGATTCCATAAATTGAGTTCGAAAAATTGTCATGGTTATTATGATTTTAAACTCGCAACTATTATGTTTTAAGTGTTTTGACCCCGTCGCTTGATTAGTCATGATAACACATGAGTACTACAAACCATTTCTAAAATTTTTATCAAAATTCCTACATATTTGTAGTGTCTAGGTCCGTTGCAAGCGTGTTTCTCCCTATTATCACGTGTTAATGTAATTGTTAGAAATTCCATCGGCTGTAACTTAGCTATTTATTGTTCAGAAAACTTAAACTTTAGATTACGGGTAATTTAAGGGTCCCATCTTGATTTGAGAGACAAAAAAACCAAAATTTATAAAATGTACTATTATTAACAAGTTGATCGAACTTCGACTTCTAAGGTATTTGTTGCCCTTGTGAAGGAAAAATCGCAGTTTAAGTACTGTTTTGAAAAGCTCTTATAAAGAAATTTCATTTGATACTCATATCGGCTACCTTTGATGAAATTTTTTGCTTAGCGGCCACTCCCCCGTACTGTAATCATCGATTCATGGCCAATTTTTCTCGAATCCTAGAATGGTTGCAAATCCCATTTGCTAGGAGCTCTCTCCTGCCTTCTCGACTTGTTTCACATATGAGTATTAATTGTAGGTACTCATCTTCAGGCATTCATTAAATTGAATCAAGTGTTAAAATCATGAGCCTTTTTTTTGTGGTAGGGAGGTGAAGGCATTTACGCCCGCCGAGTCTGGCAGTGTGGGACTCCCATGGAGGATACCCTTGGACTACCCACTAAACACTTCCCCTGTCAATCTGAGAACCTAGCCTGGAACCGTTTGACACATTACTTCGGGCTAAGCCTCGTTTCTCTACGCGTTTAGGCGCCACCGGGCTACAGGGATCCCTTTTTCAGCGGAAGGAGGGGAAGGGAGAGGGATTTCTAGAAAAGAGACCCCTCCGCCCTGGACGGCTGCAGGCACTCAAATATGTTCCTTTTTATCTTAAGGACTGCCCGAGCGTAATGTGCCACACAGTTCCATTTGTCAACGGATGTGAGCATCTCTCCAGTGAGTTCATCCGGAGAGAGATCTCCCATTTCTTCAATGAGGTCACCGCGCTGCCTTTCCCACCTCTTGCATACAAAAAATGTGTGGTAGGCATCATCGACCTCTCCAGCACAGAATATGTAGTCAGGAGACCGTGACTTACCAATCTTGTGCAGGTAAGACCGAAAGTATCCATAAAATCATGCGCCTTAAACGTTGAAATTGGGGCAAAATACATCAAAATTATTCAATCTTCGCATTTAAAACAGCCACTATTTTGCTTTACGATTACTAATACCGCTAGCTGAGCCAATTCTCAAAGAAATTAATGATATCTATCATTCCTGAAATTTTCATGCAAATCCTAGCAAAGCTGTAGTATCTGAGTCGGTAAAAAGCGCATATTGTTCCATAGCCATATGTTTCCATAGTAATACAGCGCATATTGTTCCATGGTAATACGGAAAAATTCAAATCGCTATAACTTCATTAAATACCATTCGATCTTTATGAAATTTTCAGGACAGATTAATCTTATAAATAGTCATATGTGTACTGAGTTTCATTATATTTAAGGGCACCTTTAAGATTTTATTCAAGAAAACATAAAATCGATAAATCATACTGTTACATGTACAAATAATTACATGTACAAATAATTCTGCGAGCTACTGTCGCAATTGTTTTCATAATCATTAAGAACGTCAACAAATGAATTTACTCAAACCCACGAGAACCCAACAAGCATGATCAACATTTGCAAGTGACGTCACTCCATTCATTAATTTGCTCGAATCTACCAGGTACCTCTCGGTAGAACATTCGCCAATGTACGAGAAATGGGTGAATATGTAGAGACCCTATATAAAGGCGAGCTGAATGAATGGGGGGATCATTCATTCGACCGCGATAAGAACTGCGATTGTGTGTGGGAAGCGATATTATTCGAGTAGTAGAAAAGTGTGTTTCGTAATAGTGAAGTGATTTAGAAGACAATTGCGATAAGAAATTTATGGACAAGTGTTAGAATTTTAATAGTGAAAATTAAAATTAGGTGAAATAGTTAAACAAATGATTGTGCATTTTTAATTAAATAAACTCTTTTAACTTAAATTAAGAGACATTGCGTTTTCACTTTCCCGGAACATTAAAATTATAGGCCGCGAACCGAAAATACGCGACAGTGGTGTCGAGAAGTGAGATTGAAATTTGGAAGTGAAAACGTTTAAACAATTTGAAAGTGCACAATTGTGAAAATTAACGAGGAAAAATAGCCGAAACAATAAAAATGCCAGGAAATTTACATCTTAAAATTAATCAATTGAGCATATCGGAGCTCAAAGAGGAGTTGGAACAACGAAATCTGGCTACACAAGGTACAAAGGCCATACTGATTGTACGCTTGCGTGATGCGATCGAGTCGGAAGGCGTGAATCTGGATTTGGGTGAGCTCTCAGATGCAGAAAAAGGCGCAGAAGGTGGTGAAGCCTGTAATGATTTTCTACCTTTTCGGTTCGAACGCGGAACCGACCTCTCATCGGTTCTAGACGTTAAGTCTGAGTAGTGCCAACGGATGGTACCAACAGGTCAACCAATCCGTGCACCGCAACCCATTCACGCGGTGGCTGCTTGTCGGCCAGCTAGTTCGGAGAGGATTTCGGTCGCGGGTCTCCGAATGGGTTACGCTCAATTACAATATTTTCAGCCACCTGAACACGCCCGTTTTCAAAACGCGTTACAAAAAAAAAAAAACAAAACCATACGGAGAAGAAAACTACTTTACGTTACTCCGTATTTTTCTTCTATTACCAGTCAAAGTACAAAAATCTAATTTTCGTTTCGCGTTCCCGAATTTCCGACGCGGTACCGAAAAGTATGCTACTTTAAATTAACCCGACGAAGACTACTCTAATGAAATGACGAAACAATCAAAGGTACCGCGTACCGCGCGCGACGTGAAACCGACCTCAGCGGATTTGTCGAAACCCTACCCTCGCGACGGCATACCTACCTTACACTCTCTCTTCCCACTGAAAAAGAACGAGCCACTGAAAAGAAAAGTCGTGGTTAACGTTTTAGCAATTCATTTTTAATAATACAAAGGTATTGAACAAAACATATAGGGAATAACTAGAGTAAAATATTCTAATTCCTATAATATTAAATATTTGTCTCACGTCTAAGATACAATTTTCTCACTACGAATGGTCATTCGCATTTATTTTCAATATAGTTTACTCTGGCCTGATTTAAGATAATTATTTTCGTAGTAAGATTTCTTTACATTCGTCTTCAAATCTGTTTTAATAGATACAAAATATTCATATATTTTTTTAAGTTTCCTAATGCTTAGCTGGGGCTAAAATAAACTTAACATTTAGCTCAAGATAATTTCAACATCAACTAAATTAACAACTTATTGAATCAAAAATCGCCAATCCTTGAGCATACTCCTTAAAATTGCTCTAAATAGGTCTTTAGAAATAAGTGAACGATTAATTTTTCAACCAAATCAAGAGTTGTAAAGAAATACTTGTACAATATAAAAAGTTTCTAAGCAAAAATTTCGCAACGTATCCACTTTATTCGGAAGAGTCCATTTGAACAATTATCTTCTTGTTTGAATCAAGTAAATTTATTTTTATTTGAATCATGCAAAATAAGATGTAAAATAATTTGTGATTTATTATCACAGTGTAAGATAGAATAGCTTTTATAATTTGAAATATTAATTTCTCGATACTCAGAAGTGCAAAGTTTTCAGTGATTCAATTTACTTTATAGAACGACAAAGTGTGACAACAAAAGTTAAAACTAAATTTGCAAGGCCTTGCACCTTTAAAGGGGCTTTATTATAATTATAGAAGATAAATTCATAGAACTGTCTAGAATAGTACACTTTGAAGAGTTCACAAATTCAAATTGCCATAAATATTGTGAAAACAGAATTAATTAAGAGTCTGAATTTAGTTATAAGTTTGAGATACAAACAAGTCAGGTCATAGCGTACTACTTCAACTTATAGTTAGGATGTAAATGAGAAATATTTTTAAGGCTAACATGTGAATGATGACAAATCTTGAAAATGGAGAAGCAAACAACGAGGCTGCTTCTTATAGTAACTTTTTTTTTTTAAACAAAAACGGTCGTTTTATCGTTTTAATTTTCAAGTGTATTTAATAATTTCCTAGTGTGTTCTCTGTTTTGTTTGATAAAAGTATATCTCTTTGTGATACTTGAATAAAATTCGAAATTAAAGATGTGTCGAAAAATCAGTACTTTATTACCCGAAGCCGTTTCAACATATTCATCACGACTGTAATACAAATCAGGAACTTCCATGATATGCGGCGCCGAACGGTTGGACCGCCGGAAACTTGCTTTGGAAATTCAATTTTTGAGGAATGGTTTTATTCTCAAAGAATCAAATATATACTTTCGCTTTCAGTCGGTAAAATACGACGGGCGAAAGATAAACACTGCCCAATGAATATTGATATTTGACCCGGTCTGCAGAACTGACACAAATACTAATCAAACAACTAGGCAATCATGGATGTCCAGTAGGTGAGTAAATTTTAGTTATACTAATTTATCGATATCAAATTAATTTAAAAGTGAAAATGATTAAGATTCGTATGTATTAGTCGGCTTCTGGAGGTTAACATAACATCGAATATGGACCATTAACGATGCTTATCTGATGACCATGTGATAAGCCGATCCGAAACTGTCCAACTGTCACCACCTTTTGATCAGGATAGTTGATATTCTCATCAAAATCACCACGAACTATGTGCACATCATTTGCCAGCGTTTTCAGATAATCATATGATTCTTTCGTGCATAAATTGCCGGTACATAAGATATGATGTATGCGCCCAGGAACCAATAGCTTTTTAAATTTTGACGGCAGGCTACTATATCGATGTGGAATGTGCAAGTCCCCAAGAACTACAACAAGCATTTTGAAGAATAGTTATCAGAGTGCAAAGCAACACTCTTTAACTTATCTTTCCAAAACTTTTAATCTGTTTATCATCGCTATCCCACGGAAATAAATTAGCGGCGACTTGAGTTTGACAGCACTTGCACGTAAAATGGCGTCATTTCTTATACTTAATACTGATACTTAGCTGGTAAATATGATCCTCCACCGCCTCCTTGAGTTTTCATCCAAATCCTTCCTATACACGAACAGCCCAAATGGTTCACTCCTTCCAGGAATGCTTCGACCATCAGCTGTGAGCCGATCCAGCAGGAACTGTTTGGTTCGGCAGCCGACGACCGTCTTGGAGCGAAGAAGTCCCTCTCGCCAGACAAGCTGAATGCCTGATGCTGTCTCAAAAAAACTTCCCTTCAGTGTTTTCGGCGAATCCAAACTAAGTTTGCGTTTCCTTCTGCGTGTCAGCAATCCCATTCCTGGGGCGAAGAACTGCAAACAAAACCTCTTAATAGTTTTTCATCACTCAACTTTCTTATTGCTGTTACTTAGCCAAACGATTAACCAATGTCCGTACAATAGCTGCAATTACCATGAACCGTTATTTTCATACACAATTCTCGAATTTTACGTCCAACAAGAGGCGCCAAATTCACTGACATCTGTCCAAATCAAAGTATACTGAACGCCATCACCTCCATGTGGCTGTCAAATCCACCGGTTGTCACATCGGACAAAACAGCTGTGTGTGGAATGGCACACCATATGGCGGCAATGTGCCTCTCCAGTTGTCGCCAGTGGCATAGTTTTCTCGATGGCCACGGTGGAGGGGCATTTCCAGATGGCTATGTCTCGAAATGTGCCGGGGTTTATATTGATTCTATATTTCGAATATTTATATCCACAGATCTAAATATTTGGACAGAAAAAAAAATATTTTCTGCGCAACGATATCCGCACGACAGATGAAGTCCGCTGGCACTTCGAGGACATATCCATCTGGCCGGTTGCAAGGGTTCGGGATCGGAATCACTTCGATTCCCGGGCGTAGGCGTCACATTACAAGCCGAAACACCAAAACCAAAGGAACCAGAAAATGCGCTGATGCAAATGTTGATGCTGATGCAGCAAGAGCAGCGACAACAGTCATCCAATTTAACTGCGAAGCTCAATGAACAGTCATCCAATTTAACAGCGAAGTTAAATGAACAATCAGCGAAGCTAGACCAACAAGCGTTCGAAATCAAGGCAGACATCACACAGAAGCTGGAAAAACAGTCAACCGAAATAAAAGCGGAGCTCAGTACTCTCAACAGCCAAATTAACCGCGTCGAGGAGAAAGTATATCAGGTCGAGGAGAGAATCAACCTTGAGATCAGCCAGGTCGAGGAGAGAATCAACCATCAGATGGGAAAAGTGAAAAAGGACTTGGAAGCAGCGAAGGCAGTAGTAACCGCCTCACTAGCCCCAATTATAACCACAGCGCAAAGCTTATCTAGAAATGTGCAAGCACCAATATTCGATGGGCAAACGGTCTGGACTATTTACAAAACCCAGTTTGAAGCAGCCGCTCGCATAAATCACTGGAATGAGCAGGAACGAGCAACTGCATTGATTCTTGCTCTAAGAGGCCCAGCTGCCGAGCTGTTGCAGACGATCCCCGTTGAATTGCACTCAAACTCGAATGCTATAATGAATGCGCTCGACATGCGTTATGGAGATGATCATCTAAAGCAGATTTATCGGTCACAGCTAAGGCATCGGGTGCAGAAGTCTGGTGAAACTTAACAGCAGCTAGCCCAAGACATTGAGCGACTAGCACTTTTGGCTTATCCGGCCTACGACCCAGAACATCGAGATGATGCAGCGACAGAAGCATTCATCAGCGCACTAAAGGACCCGGAATTGCAGCAAGCCGTGCGTTTAGCCCAAAAGCAAACGGTTAAGGACGCATTGGCTTACAGTCTGAACTTTGAGGCAGCGAAGAATGCGACTCGTACCACTGCCCGGGCCCGTGAGGTAGTGGCAGACGAGTGCAGGTGTGAGCACGTGGAAATTGAGCGAGACCCGCATGTAAATGGTGCGCCTAGATGCTGGAATTGCGGAGAGAAGGGGCACCTGCAAAGAGACTGCAAGAAGCGGAGAAAACCGAGCTATTGTCCAGGGTGTGCAGCTAGGAGGTGATCCAGACCGAGTCAGGAGCCCAGAATGGAAACCCTTCAAACAAAGGGGTCGGGAAACATGTAAGAGCCAACTTCGTGGGGCAGAGGTTGGCTAGGAGGATCGATGTCCCCAGCACCACCATCATCGTGTCAAAACTACATCGTGGAGAAGCGGACTTATGCCTTCCGGGTCAAGTTGACGGAGCACACTGCACCATAACAATCGACACTGGTGCAACCCGATCGATTATCCGACCAGACCTAGTTAGACAGCAACAACTTCACAAAAGCAGAATTTTCTCACTACGAACAGCTACGGGAGAAACTGCACCTGTCCGTGGAGAGGTCAACCTCCAGATACAGTTGGGAGACCTTGTGTTCCGACGTAATTTTCTGGTCGCGAACATTATGGATGACTGCATTCTCGGAATGGATTTTCTGTGACCACATGGAATCACGTTGGATTTGGGCAAACGTGTATTGAAATGGCAGAATGTCGAAGTACTGATGGAGGATCCCAGCGTCCAAATGCCCAAGATGAATGTAGTGGTATGTACTGACACTGATGTACCGAATTCTCCCGAAAGCATTGTATGGGCCAAGCTTGATGGTGATTCTGGAGACCACCGATCTTATCTGATAGAGCCAACGAAGACCTCCGCATTGCGCAGTTTGATTGTAGGACGAAGCCTTGTAAGATCTTTAAGGAATGGATATGTGCCGGTTAGAGTCCTTAACACCGCAGACTCAACCACGAGCATCAAAGCGGGAGAAGTCATCGGCAGCTGCCAGCCTGTTTCCACCATCACCTCTTTGGAAGCTACTCACGACCATCATTGGAAAAGGAGGCAAGACACAGACAAAGCCCGGGAATCCACGTCTGCAATATTGAAGCAGGTCAAATTGCCAGTGCAGCTATTCAAACGAGCCTCTGATCTGGTCACCAAGTACAGTGACATCTTCTCAACAAGCCCGGGTGACCACGGCCGAACGAGTCTGGTAACTCACGTCATAGATACACAGGGAGCCAAGCCGATTCGACAAGCACCGAGACGCCTCCCTATAGCCAAACAAGGAGAAGTGAGCGCGCTGATTTCGGACATGGAAAAACAAGGCGTAATTGAACCATCTGTCAGTCCATGGGCCGCGCCTGTCGTTCTAGTAAAGAAAAAGGACGGTAGCACCCGTTTTTGTGTCGACTATAGGCAGCTTAACGACGTCAATAAAAAAGATAGTTACCCGCTCCCACGCATCGATGACATCAAGGACACTTTAGCCGACGCAAAATGGTTTTCTACACTCGATCTCAAGAGTGGCTACTGGCAGGTAGGAATTGACAAGAAGGACCGAGAGAAGACCGCATTTTCAGTTGGGACCGGATTGTGGCAATTTGTGGTGATGCCGTTTGGGCTTTGCAATGCTCCAGCCACTTTCGAACGCCTGATGGAATACGTGCTACGTGGTCTGACCTGGAAAACCTGCTTGGTGTACCTAGATGACATCATCGTCATCGGGAGAACGTTCGAAGAGCATGTGCGGAACTTAGAAGAGGTTTTCTCCCGATTGCGACTGACAAATTTGAAACTTAGTCCCGACAAGTGTACCCTTATTGCAGCTGGAGTAAAATACCTGGGACACGTCGTATCAGCAGAAGGGGTCAAAACAGACCCTGAGAAAATTGAAGCCGTGAAAAGCTGGCCAACACCAAACAACAAGCGCCAACTACGAAGTTTCCTGGGTCTGGCAACCTACTATTGAAGATTCGTCAAAGACTTTGCCAAAAAAGCTAAGTGTCTCCATCAGCTAACCAAGAAAAATCGTCCGTATGTCTGGAACGAACAATGCCAGACAGCCTTTGAGACCCTGAAGGAAAAGCTGTGTGAATCACCCGTGCTGGCGTATTCGAAACCCGGAAAAATGTTTGTAGTTGACGCTGATGCAAGCAACGGCGGTATTGGAGCTGTACTCTCCCAGCAGATCAATGGCGAAGAAAGAGTCCTCTCTTATTACAGTCAAGTTCTTTCAAAAAGTGAGAGGAACTACTGTGTGACCAGGAAGGAGCTATTGGCTATAATAGAGGCCACCAAGCAGTTCCACAAGTACCTATATGGCCAGAAATTTGTTCTTCGAACGGACCATGCATCGCTGAGATGGCTACTTAACTTCGAAAACCCCGAGGGACAAGTTGCGAGATGGATCGAAAGATTGCAGTCATACGACTACGAAATTGTTCATCGAAAGGGCGGAGTTCATGGAAATGCTGACGCCCTATCTCGTCGCCCATGTCCAGCTAACTGCAAGCATTGCCGACGGATTGAGGAAAAGGAACCGCCCGTTGATCTGCGACTGATAACGGCCGAATTCGATGAAGGTTGGTCATGGGAGGAGATTCGAAATGCCCAGCTAGCCGATGAAGACATCGGACCATTGCTCGTATGGAAGGAGACGACTGGACGACCTGAATGGAAAGACGTTTCAACGCATGGCGCAACCCTGAAAAGCTATTGGGCACAATGGAACTCCCTTCAGGTAGAGGGTGGCATACTCAAGCGGAAATGGGAAACGGCGGATGGCAGCTCCTATAGGATGCAAACTTTACTACCCAAAAGCCAAATCCACGATGTGGCTAAGGAAATGCCTGCAGGATCCTCGGGAGGCCACATTGGTGTTAACAAGACCTTAGCGAAATTGCGGGAACGGTTCTACTGGCTCCACGCTCGAGAAGACGTAGAGGACTGGTGTCGCAGATGCACAATTTGCGCTTCCGTCAAAGGCCCAAAGCGACGACTGAGAGGACAAATGCAAACCTATAACGTGGGGGTACCGTTTGAAAGGATTGCTGTTGACATCGCAGGACCCTTTCCTGAATCTGAATGGGGAAATCGATACACGCTGGTTGTAGCCGATTATTTCAGCAAGTGGCCCGAGGTCTACCCCATTCCCAACCAGGAAGCAACTACTGTAGCTGAACAGCTAGTGTTAAATTGGGTCAGTAGGTACGGCGTACCTTGCGAACTACATTCTTATCAAGGCCGAAACTTTGAGTCACTAGTTTTTGGCGAAATGTGCAAGCTGCTCGGAATACGGAAAACGAGGACAACACCGCTGCATCCCCAATCCGATGGAATGGTCGAACGTTTCAACGGCACGCTCAATAAACACCTGGCCAAAATGGTTGACGAGAACCGAAGGGACTGGGACCGACATTTCCCACTATTTTTAATGGCGTATAGAGCCGCTGAACATGCATCGACGGGCCAAGCCCCAGCCAAAGTCATTTTTGGAAAGACTATTCGTTTGCCAGCCGATATAAAGTTCGGAACACCCCCTGAGAGACCCCAAACGGTCTCGGAGTACGCAAGTGATCTAAGACAACGGTTGAACCAGATACATCGGACAGTGCGAAAACACCTCGAATCGGCTACTGACCGCATGAAGACCAGGTATGATCTAAAGGCTAATTCTACTGGCTTCCAGCAAGATGACTTGGTGTGGCTTTATAACCCGCAACGGCGAAAGGGTACGTCTCCAAAGTTGCAACATAATTGGGAGGGACCATACCGAGTTGCAAAGCGATTCAACGACGTGTGTGTGTGGGAAGCGATATTATTCGAGTAGTAGAAAAGTGTGTTTCGTAATAGTGAAGTGATTTAGAAGACAATTGCGATAAGAAATTTATGGACAAGTGTTAGAATTTTAATAGTGAAAATTAAAATTAGGTGAAATAGTTAAACAAATGATTGTGCATTTTTAATTAAATAAACTCTTTTAACTTAAATTAAGAGACATTGCGTTTTCACTTTCCCGGAACATTAAAATTATAGGCCGCGAACCGAAAACACGCGACAATACTATTACTAACAAAGTTGAGTTAATTCCGACTTCTCATGTATTTGTTGTTGTTGTACTCATAAAAGCATACATTCATGATTTTTTTCAGATTTTTCGGGTCAAAGGTGACACAAAATTTTCGTACATTTCCCCTTCCCCTGCACCCCTCGAAGCAAAATTTGTCATTTTAAGACCTGTTTTGAAAAGTGTTCATTAAGACCTTTCATTTGATACCCATATTGCCTACATGTGATGAAAACTTTTTTTTTTTCAGGGTCGACTCCCCTATATGGGGAGACCCCCCCTTAAAGACCTTATAAATATTTTTTTGTGTTGAAACTTTGAAGAGGGCGTCACTTCGCACCTACTTATAAAATCTTATGTTTCTAGTTTATGTAGTTTGCGAGAAAAAGTGGTGTGACACACGGACGGACGGACGGACAGACGGACAGACAGGACGCGATTTTAGTAGGGTATTGTAAAATGATTTTACAATACCCTAAAAATAAACAAAACATAAAAAACTTTGTTGAAATTACACCTAAAGAATGTCCGGAACTTAATCCGTTCATACTTCAGGAGTGAGGTCATCAATCAATGGGCAGAAAAACTGAGGGGTATTACCCCACAGGACTGGATGGCGTTATAGCTTATAGCTTATTCCGTAAGAAGTCTCGAGTGAAGGTATCGAATCTTGAAGTCGGTAGTGATGAGATAAATCTTCGCGATAGGGCTGGTATCGAAATTGATAGTTCGATTTCGAAAGGAAATGGAAACAGATGAGTTTTAATCAGGGCAACTTTTTGCAGTCCATCACACATATGATGGACTGCAGAAAGTTGCCCTGATTAGAACTCGTTGTGAATTTGTTCATCTACCAAACCCTGAAAGAGGGAATCAAATACTTTCAGAGGTCAGGTTTCCGACTTCAACAACATGTTGAACAATTCATATTTCCCAAATGAATGAAAGAAGGTGTAATGATCTTCTTAATGCCCGTGTAGGACACGGGTGCCGATGGTCTGGCACAAGTGTCAGCGAGCTATAAACAACACCGAGCTCAGCTAACTAGCTTTGCTTAACGACCGCGTACGCGTGCTTGACGACTAGCATTTGCGGGATCATATGAGGCGGGCTCTTGTCGAGCCACGAACCTACACTAAAAAATACTTTTCACGCGTACTCTACTCTACAAGACGTACCGATCATTTTTTATTATTAGGTGTCAATTAAGCTACTATACAGTGATTCAATATTTTTTTGCCTCGTTAAAGTTAGCGGACACGGAGGCTTGAGACAAACGCAAACATTACACAAAAAGCTACCGTTACTTTCTCCAAAGAAGGTCGTTGCATTACAAGGGGAATGTCAAACCTAAAGATGTTAAAGTGGCTGAAGTGAACCACTCATATCTGCCAAAAGGATGGAAACACGACGGATGTAGTTTACTTTACACTAGTAAAACAACAAACTAAGCAGTTTCGACGGGGTGACCACCTTATCTCTTCAGGAGCGGCCACTCCTGATCACCACGGGGCTGCTTATGTTTATTACAAAGGCTTAGGTATTTCCAATTTTGAAGAAAGGAAAAGAATCTTCATGCCCTAAAAGCTATCGCCCAATCAGCTTACTATCTGACATCAGCAAGGTGTTTGAAGTGATACCAACATAAAGCATTAAACGCCCATATTGAGAAATACAAATAAGTTGATGCCGAATCGCCAATTTGGTTTTCGTGCCAGGCATTTGACCAAACATGCGGTGAACGAAAGTAGTCTCGGACATCTGTTGAAAATTAAATGATAAAGCATGTGTTGGAGCATGTCTTATTAATGTGGAGAAAGCCTTCGATACGGTGTGGTTAGATTGACCAATTTTTAAACTACTTCAGGATAGGTTCCCCTGACACCTTGTTGCACACGGGAAATCATTTGTTGTAACTGATGAAAATCTTACGAAAATGCGCGACTTCAAGGTCTTGAGTTATCTACAGCAGGGAACAATTTGCATTTTTGAATATTGATTCGTAAGCTGTTGAACAATAGTTCAGAGAAATTTTAAAAAAATGTTAAATGATATGCAAGTCTACATCGACAATTGGCGAATGAAAATCAATGCTTAAAAGTGCGAAACATCTTTGTTTTGGATACCACTGCAGGGAGCCAGTCAAGACCTGAAACGTATTTGGAAGGATTTCCACATTATGGCTGGTGAGAGTAGTTCAGAACGGGTTCCATATAAATCCTGTGTTGGATACCTCGGTGTTCATCTCGATCAGTATCTGTACTACACTGAATATGTCAAAATCATGCTCAGTAAAGCACAAAAAGTATTTCATTCCAGATACATTGATCGATAGGTCAAAGTTATCTGTTACAGGACCCTGGTTAGACCAGTTTTGGCATATGTGTGTTGGTGTGATATACCCAGAGTGCTAGTATTATGGAAAGATTAAGAGTTTACGAAAGGAAATGTCTCCATGCATGTACTGGTTTGTACAAAAAGCCTGAGATGGATTGGAAACACGATATATCAAATAGAAGAATTTATCAAACTGATAAAATGACGAAAGGCGATATCTTCATATTGAGGCTTCTTCGGAATCATACCACCAGATCTGTATCTATGAGTGAAAACCCCTGGATTTCATGCGTGTATTTGGACATGAATCGATATGTTTTTGATTTTGACGATGCCCCAATTATATATCCCATATATAGAGATGCCACCGATAAGAAGATAAAATTTCCTCCGAATTTGACTTCACGAGACCAACAATCCCGATGGAGATACTCTTTGCTAGATTCGTTGAGGCTGGTGGAGCTGGGACGGAGCGATCTAGGTGTTGGTGCCTGAGGTTGTCTAAATTTTTCGTCATTATTTTTTTCAGTTTTTGTGCTTTTCGTTACTTAGTTTTTGAGTTTCAGCTCATTATTGCTACATTTAAGTGTTAAAAATTAGGGATGGGTATCAATATTAAGGATAGGTATACGTTATGTTTACTATTTTATGTTTAGAGGTGAGGTTTAACGTTTAGGTTAAGAATATTGTGATAGCATTGTATTAACATAAGATGAAGTTTTAATTGAATTTGGTTAGTAGTTATAACATATTAGATGTAGGATAAAAGCTCACTGTGGTGTAAGCGTTATAATTAATTTTTCCGATTAAATCATAAAATATGTAGTAATTTTAATTAAATTGAGTTTGATATTGTTTTTTTTTTTTGATTAAATGTTTTTTAATTGATAACGTATAAATTTAGAGCCATTTGATTTTTAGTATTTTTATTGTTTGGAATTTGCTTCATATTGTTTGAAAATTTATTACGATTAGTGTTCACTAAAGCGCTTTTGACTTTGATCATCTTATATGTGAAAAAGACCGATCGTGAGTGAATTTATCTAACAACTTATAAACATATGATTCGAGGAAAAAATTGAATGGGCCTGATTTGTATAGCACCACTTACAAATGAAACAATAGGAAAGAGTGAATGGATAAGCTTAAATGACGTACCTCATTTTTTTCAAATTTTACAAACGTTAACTTATCGTTCTTCTTTAGTTTATTAAAAACAAGTCAAAAAAAAGCATGAATCAAATTTCCTGTATATAACAGAATATAAATTGAGTTCCGCTTTCATTACATTATGATTAATCACAAAATAATATTAAAATAAAGAAAGAAATTTAAACGATTTCAATGTTATCGTGCGTGTCATTTTTAATAAAACAAAATTTTGTGTGCGACTGTTTAATGTTTTGCGTATGACTTGATATTTTATTTTCCGCCCCGACCACGACTTACTCCTTCATTCTTTTCGTAGGAAGCCTTGTAAAGTATATTTAAACCTAACGTATTATTACATGTCCCCACAATTTTGCGGACTACTGTCGGGATTGTTGTCGCAACTGTTAATAACATCATGATCAACATTGATTGAAAAGCAGCAACAAATGACGTCACTGCGTGTAATCAGAATTTCTCGAATATCCCAGGTAGTTCTTGTCAGAACATTGAATGGCTAGAGACCTTATATAAAGCCGAGCTGCATGAATGGGGGACATAGTAGTAGTGAAAACTGCGATAGTAAAACTACGATAAGACTGGAGCGCGAATTGAAGGCGGTATTGATTGATAGTGAAGTAAAAGATTTTCCTAATATATTTGAAGACAGTTGAAACTTAAATTGATAGTACAAGAGAAAAGTAAATTAAAATGCGATTTGTAAAATAGTGAAACTAACTATTGTGCATTCTTAGTTAATAAACTCTTTTAACATAATTTAAAAGACAGTGCGTTTTCACTTTCCCCGAGACATTAAACTTATCAGTCGCGAACCGTAACACGTGACAGTGGTGTCGAGACAGAAAATTTTGAAAGTGAAAACTTTTGAACATTTTTAAAGTGCACAATAGTGAAATTCAACGTGGAAACTGGTGGGGGAAAATGAGCCGAAATAATAAAAAAGCCACGCAGCTTACATTCGAGAATTCGGAGCTTAAGGAAGAGTTGGAACAGTGAAATTTGCCTACGCAAGGTACAACGGCCACACTGATTGCACGCTTGCGTGACACGATTGAACCGGAAGGCGTGTATCTGGATTCGAGTGAGTCCTCAGATGCGGAAAAAGGCGTTTAACTGCAAAGCTAGATCAGAAGCTGGGCCAACAAGCATTCGAAATCAAGATAGACATCACACAGAAACTGGAGGAGCACTCAGCAAAGCTAGACTGACAGGTAATCGAAATCAAGGCAGATTTGCAAAAACAGTCAACTAATTTGAAGGCAGATTCTCAAAAACAGTCAACCGAAATAAAAGCCGAGCTCGGTAGTCTGACCAACCAAACGAAATGCGCCGAAGAAAAGGTTGACCAGGACGAGGAGAAGGTCAGCCAGATCGAGGAGAGAATCAACCATGAGATGGAGGCAGCGAAGGCAGTAGTAACCACATCATCAGCCCGCTTATAACCACAGCGCAAAGCACGTCCAGAAATCTGAAAGCACCAATATTCGACGGATAAACGGTCTAGAGTATTTACAAAACCCAGTTTGAAGCCACCGCTAGGTCAAATCACTGGAATGAGCAGGAACGAGCAATTGCATTAATTCTTGCTCTAAGAAGCTCAACTGCCGAGCTTTTGCAGACTATTTCCATTGAGTTTCACTCAAAATCGGCTGCTATAAGGAATGCGCTTGAAATTCGTCCTGGAGACGATCATCTGAAGCAGATTTATCAGTCCTAGCTACGGCATCGGATGCTGAAGTCTGGCGAAATGCTACAGCAGTTAGCCCAAGACATTGAGCGACTGGCACTTTTGGCTCACCCAGCATACGACCCGGAACATCGAGATGATGCAGCAACAGAAGCATTTATTAGCACATTAATGGATCAGTAAACGGTTAAGGATGCATTGGCTTATAGTCTGAACTTTGAGGCAGCGAAAAATGTGACATGTACAACTGCCCGGGTTCGCGAGGTAGTGACAGACGAGTGCAGGTGTGAGTACGTGGGAATTGAGCCAGAGCCGCGGGTAAATGGTACGTCAAGATGCGGCAATTGCGGTGTGAAGGGGCACCTGCAAAGATATTGCAAGGAGCAAAGAAAACCGAGCTATTGTCCAGGGTGTGCAGCTAAGAGGAGATCTAGACCGGGTCAGGAGCCCATAATGGAAGCCCTTTAAACTGAGGGGGCCAACTTCGTAGGGTAGAGGTTGGCTAGGAGGACCGACGTCCCCAGCAGCACCATCACTGTATCAAGACAACATCGGGGAGAAGCAGACTTATGCCTTCCATTTATTAGCACATTAATGGATCAGTTAACGGTTAAGGATGCATTGGCTTATAGTCTGAACTTTGAGGCAGCGAAAAATGTGACATGTACAACTGCCCGGGTTCGCGAGGTAGTGACAGACGAGTGCAGGTGTGAGTACGTGGGAATTGAGCCAGAGCCGCGGGTAAATGGTACGTCAAGATGCTGCAATTGCGGTGTGAAGGGGCACCTGCAAAGATATTGCAAGGAGCAAAGAAAACCGAGCTATTGTCCAGGGTGTGCAGCTAAGAGGAGATCTAGACCGAGTCAGGAGCCCAGAATGGAAGCCCTTTAAACTGAGGGGGCCAACTTCGTGGGGTAGAGGTTGGCTAGGAGGACCGACGTCCCCAGCAGCACCATCAGTGTATCAAGACAACATCGGGGAGAAGCAGACTTATACCTTCCGGGTCAATTTGATGGAGAACATTGAATCATAACAATCGACACTGGTGCAACTCGATCGATCATCTAACCATACCTAGTGAGGCAACAACAACTCCACAAGGGCAGAATTTTCTTACTATGGACAGCTACTGGAGAAACTGCACCTGTCCATGGAGAGGTCAATCTCCAGAGACAGTTGGGAGACCTTGTGTTCCGACATAATTTTCTACTCGCGAACTTTATGGATGACAGCATTCTCGGAATGGATTTTCTGTGACCACATGGAATCACGTTGGATTTGGGCAAACGGGTATTGAAATGGCGGGATATTGAAGTATTGATAGAGGATCCCAGCGTCCAAATTCCCAAGTTGAATGTGATAGTATGTGCTGACAGTGATGTACCGAAATCTTCCGATAGCATTGTATGGGCCAAGCTTGATAGAGCTTGATAGAGCCAATGAAGATGCCGGCATTGTGCATTTTGATTGTAGGATGAAGCCTTATAAGATCGATGAGGAACAGATACGTGCCTGTTAGAGTCCTTAAAACTGCAGACTCAACAACAAGCATCAAAGTGGGAGAAGTCATCAGCAGCTGCCAGCTTGTTTCCACCATCATCTCTTTGGAAGCTACTCACAACCATGATTGCAAAAAGAGGCAAGACACCGATTAAGCCCGGGAATTCACGTCTGCAATATTGAAACAGACCAAATTGCCAGTGCAGCTATTCAAGCAAGCCTCTGACCTGGTCACCAAGTACAGTGACATCCTCTCAACAAGCCTGGATGACCAAGGCCAAACGAGTATGGAAACTCAACTTATAGATACACAGAGAGCCAAGCTGATTCGACAATTACCCAGACGTCTTCCTATAGCCAATCAAGGAAAAGTGAGCGCACTGATCTCTGACATGGAAAAACAAGGTGTTATCGAGCCTTCTGTCAGTCCATGGGCCACGCCAGTAGTTTAAGTTAAGAAAAAGGACGGTAGTACTCGTTTTTGTGTAAACTATAGGCAGCTTAACGACGTCACTAAGAAAGATAGTTACCCACTTCCACCCATCGACGACATCATGGACACTTTGACTGACCCGAATGGTTTTCTACACTCGATCTCAAGAGTGGCTACTGGCAGGTAGAAATCGACAAGAAGGACCGAGAGAAGACCGCATTTTCAGTTGGGGCCGGATTGTGGCAATTTGTGTTGATGCCTTTGATGCTTTGCAATGATCCAGCCATCTTCGAACGCCTGATGAAATACGTGCTACGAGACCTAACTTAGAAGACCTGCTTAGCGCACCTAGATGATATCATTGTTATCGGGAGAACGTTCGAAGAGCATGGGCGGAACTTAGAAGAGGTGTTCTCTCGATTACAACTGGTAAATGTGAAACTTAGCCCCGACAAGCGTACTCTTTTTGCAGCTGAAGTAAAATACCTGAAATGCGTTGTATTCGGAAAAGGGGTCAAAACAGATCCTGAGAAAATTGAAGCCGTGAAAAGCTGGCAACACCATACAACAAGCGCCAACTACGAAACTTTCTGGGTCTAGTGACCTACTATCGAAAATTAGTCAAAGACTTTGCCAAAATAGTTAAATGTCTCCATCAGCTAACCAAAAAAAAATCGTCCGTATGTCTGGAACGAACAATGCCAGGCAGCCTTTGAGACTTTGAAGGAGAAGCTGTGTGAATCACCCGTGCTGGCATATACAAAACCCGGAAAAATGTTTGTAGTTGACACCGATGCGAGCAACGGCGGTATTGGAGCTGTACCCGCCCAGCAGATCGATGGCGAAGAAAGAGTCCTCTCGTACTACCATCGAATTTTCTCAAAAAAAGGAGGAAATACTGCATGGCCAGGAAAGAGCTACTGGCTATAATGAAGGCCACCAAGCAGTTCCACAAATACATAGGTCAGAAATTTGTTCTTCGAACAGAACATGCATCGCTGAGATGGCTGCTTGACTTCAAAAACCCCGAGGGATAAGTTGCGAGATGGATCGAAAGATTGCAGTCATACGACTACAAAATTGTTCATCAGAAGGGTGGAGCTCTTGGGAACCCTAACGCCTTATCTCTTCGTTCATGTCCACTGAACTGCAAACATTGTCAACGAATTGAGAAATAGGAGCGAACCGTCAATCTGCGAGTGATAGCGGCCAAATTCAATGAAGGTTGGTCATTGGAGGAGATACAAAGTGCCCAGCTAGCTGATAAAGACGTCGGACTATTGCTCGTATGCAAAGAGGCATCTGCGCGACCTGAGTGGAAAGACGTTTCGATGTATAGCGCCAACCTGAAAAGCTATTGGGCACAATGGAACTCGCTCCAGGTGGAGGGTGGCATACTCAAGCGGAAATGAGAAACGGCGGATGGCAGCTCCTATAGGATGCAAACTATACTTCCCAAGAGCCGAATCCACGATGCAGTAAAGGAAATGCACGAAGGATCCTCGGGAGGCCACCTTGGTGTTAACAAGACCTTAGCAATATTGCGGCATAAACTTGGCTGGCTCCACGCTCCAGAAGACGTACAGGACTGGTGTCGTAGATGCACAATTTGCGCTTCCATCAAATGTCCAAAGCGATGACTGGGAGGACAAATGCAAACGTACACAGTGGGTGTATCGTTTGAAAGGATTACTGTTGACATCGCAGGACCTTTTCCTGAGTCCGAATGGGGAAATCGATACACGCTGGCTGTGACCAATTATTTCAGCAAGTGGCCCGAGGTCTACCCCATTCCCAACCAGGAAGCAACTACCGTAGCCGAACAGCTAGTGTTAAATTGGATCAGTAGGTACGGCGTGCTTTGTGAACCACATTCGGATCAAGGTCGAAACTTTGAGTCACTGGTTTTTGGCAAAATGTGCGAGCTGCTGGAAATACGGAAAATCCCCAATCCGATGGAATGGTCGAACGTTTCAACGGCAGACTCAATAAACACTTGGTTGAAGAGAACCAAAGGGACTGGAACCAGCACATTCCATTATTCTTGATGGCGTACAGAGCTGCTGAGCATTCATTGACGGGCGAAGCCCAGCCAAAGTCATCTTTGGAAGGACTTTTCGTCTGCCAGCTGATATAAAGTTCGGATCACTCCCCGGGAAACTTGAAACGATCTCGGAGTACGCAAGCAAGCTAAGGCAATGGTTGAACCGAATGCATCGAACAGTGCGAAAACACCTCAAATCGGCTACTGACCGCATGAAGACCAGGTATGATCTACTGGCTTCCAGCAAGATGATTTGGTGTGGCTATTTAACCCACAACGGTGGAAGGATAGATCTCCGAAGTTGCAGCATAATTGGGAGGGACCATACCGAGTTACAAAGCGAATCAACAACATCGTATATCGTATACAGGAACAACGTAAGCCAAGAGCCAAACTGAAAATCGTGCACCTACAGCGTCTTGCCCCATTTATATCCAGGGAGGCTTAACTACAACTGGCGACACAACTTTTTGGGGCGTAAAGAACTATGGGGGGGGGGGAGGCAGTGCTACATATCCATGCAATTTTGCGGACTACTGTCGCAATTGTTGTCGCAACTGCTAATAACATCATGATCAACATTGATTGAGAAGGATCAACAAATGACGTCAATGCGTGTTTTCAGAATTACTCGAATATTCCAGGTAGTCTCGTCAGAACATTCACCAATATAGGAGAAATGGATTGAATGGCTATAAAGCCGAGCTGAATGAATGGGGGATATAGTAAAACAACGATAGTAAAACTGCGATAAGAGTAGAGCGCGAATCGAAGGCGATATTGATTGATAGCGACGTAAAAGATTTTCTTGATGTATTTGAAGACAGGTGAAAAATAAGTTGATAGTGCAAGTGAAAAGTAAATTAAAATGCGATTTATAAAATAGTGAAGTCAATTATTGTGCGTTCTTAGTAAGTTACTCTTTTAACTTAAGTCAAAAGACAGAGCGTTTTCACTTCTCCCGGGATATTTTTTTTTGTTTTAGGGGGGTGAATGCTATTTATGCACAGAGTGTGGGACTCCCATGCGCGCTGGACTACCCACTAAACACCTCCCCTGTCTACCTGAGAACCCAGCCTGGAACCCTTTGACACATTACTTCGGGCCAGGTCTCGTTTTGTTACGCCGTAGGGCGCCCTCAAGCTGGGGAGTCCCTTTCCTAGTGGGAGGGGAAAGGGGAAGAGGAAATGCCAGAAGAGCGATCCCCCAGCCCCAGCGCCCCCGGCTGCAATAAGTCCCTTTCATCTTTTAGGACTGCCCGAGCATAATGTTCCACCTGGTTCCATTTGTCAACCGTCTCCCTGTAGAGTTCCCTTTGCAGCTTGACCCATTTTGTACACGCAAAAAATGTGTGACAGGCATTCTCCTCCTCTCCTGGGCAAAACCGACAATCGGGGGACCGTGACTTACCAATCTTGTGCGGGTAAGACTGAAAACACCCATGCCCGCTCAAAAGCTGGGTCAGATAGAAGTAACTCTCACCATGCCTTCGATTCAGCCACGATCTCACATCCGGGATGAGGTGCGCAGTCCACCTTCCCTTCGTGCAATTGACCCAAGACTGCTGCCAATCGTTGAGCGAGCGCTGTCTCTCCTCGCGGACAACCATCTCCCTCGCATCCTCGTTTCGGCGCAGGTAAATAGCGCGGCGCTCTCTAGCAAGGAGGGCGACAGGTATCACGCCTGCAATAACTCTCACCGCTGAGTCAGGGACTGTTGGATACGAAGATGCAATTCTCAGTGCTCCTCTCCTCTGTACCTGTGCCAAACGTTTTCGGTATACCTCCTTGCTGAATGCGTCGCCCCATACCTCTGCTCTGTACAGTAGCACTGACCCTACAGTACTCATCAAGAGGCGTCTTCTTGATGGGCTAGGCCCCCCTACGTTGGCCATAAGTCGGCTCAGAGCCGATATTCCCGAAGCAGCCTTGTCAGCCGTTGCCCTGATTTGCTCAGAGAAACTCATCTTCGAGTCGATTAATAGCCCCAGGTACTTCACCGCTGGCTTCGATTCGATTCGTAAGTTACCAATACTGATCATCCTTACTCTAGGGATTCTCTTTTTTGTCAAGATGACCACTTCGGTTTTCTAAAGTGCTAAACTGAGCCCGCGAGCAATCAACCAGTCTTTCACTCGGCGCATTAGCATACCCCGGGACATTAAACTTATCGGCCGCGAACCGTAACACGTGACAGTATTATACATTTGAACACAGTATAAAAAAAATTTAACTGCTAAAATAGTTTATGTCTCAATTTTATTTGAAGGATATGAGAAAAAAAGCAAGAATTAAAAAAAAATTTAATTTAAAACGAATTTCCAAAATAGAAAAATCCTAAATTAAAAATAAAAACAAAAAAAAAGGTCATACATTTAGGTTTAGCTATTCAAAGTATAATACAAATTAAAATACTAAAGCGTAAATATATATTTTTTGTAACCAATTACGATTAAATTGGTAATAGTTCCATTAAAAATTTATTTCATCATTTTTAGGGTGCACAGGCTGTTCCTGATCATGCTGAATAAATAATGAGTCCCATCTTATTTAAACAGCAAAATAACTTTGCAAAACACTTTACTACTTTCAAATTATTGCCAAAAATATAGTAAATTTTTATAGTAAACCATCTAGCGCAGGTACTTAAATTTGATTGATATTGGTTTCATTTCACCAGGTTGAAGTGTGCAATTTATTGATAATTTATTTGAAATTACAATTAATACGTAGTATATATATATATATATATATATATATATATATATATATATATATATATATTTATTTATATATATATATATATATATATATATATATATATATATATATATATATATATATATATATATATATATATATATATATATATATATATATATATATATATATATATATTGGTAAGTCTAATAAGCATTGAGCCTTTTTTGTCATTGTTCGATTGAATATGTCTTTTATTTAAAATTGATTTTATTTAAGTACATAAAATATTGTCCATTATTATCCATGACCTTTTGCCATCTTTTTGGTAGAGCCATTATTCCATCTGTGTAGAACTTCGAAGGTTTATCAGCGAAAAACTTAGCCAAGTGATTTTCACAGACCCTTTTTGAACTGAATTTCCCTTCGTTAAGGAAGCTTTGCAGAGGCCGAAACAAATGGGAGTCTGATGGTGCAAAGTCTGGGATATACGGTGGATGCATCAAAACTTCCCAGCCAAGATCTGTCAATTTTTGCCGGGTCATCAAAGATGTGTCTGATCTGGCATTGTCATGATGGAAGGCAACGCCCTTTCTATTGATCAATTCTGGCCGGTTTTTAGGCTTTTGTAAAATAGTTTTACAAAACCCCACTAAAATCGCGTCCTGTCTGTTTGTCTGTCCGTCTATCCGTTCATCCGTCCGTCCGTGTGTCACACCACTTTTTCTCGCAGTGGGCTCCGAAAAAAAAATTTCTTCATAGGTAGCCGATTTGGTTATCAAATGAAAGGTCTTGATGAGAACTTTTCAAAACAGGTCTTAATTTGACATTTATTGCCTCGAGGGGCGCGAAATACACGAAATGTTTCTGCCCCTCCCCCCCCGCGCGAGTAATCTGAAAAAAAATTATGGAGGTACTCGTAGATGTTTATGAGTACAACAACAACAAATTCCTTAGAAGCCAAAATTCACTCAATTTTGTTAATAATAGTATGGTATGATCTTCGAATCTCCCATCTTCCCCAATAAAATCTTAAACGTTTAAACTGAACGGAATTTGATATTTAAGTAGTTCTACAAAAGGTCCTTAAACTTTATAAGTTTGATGCAAATCGAATGACATACACGGAAGTTATAGCCATTTGAAATTGCTCTAATTACAACAACAATAACACATGATTTTGGTATTTTATGGGCTTTTCATCGAATCAGTCACTGCAGTTTTGATTTGATCTTCTCGAAATTTTCAAATAAGGACAATAACATTAATATTTTTGGGAATTCATGCTTTGAGTGATTTTTGTTGGTTTGCAACAAAATGGCGACCGTTGAAAATAGAAAACCAATGAATTTTCTTTTCAACGTGCACATCTCTTTGACATATTCCTTGACTTTATTCGTTGCTGGTGATAGCATTTTGGAGAAATTGGGCACAAAACTCTTCTGACATGGGCGTAGGCCTGTCTACCCAACTTGTTTTGAATTGCTTGTTGTAATCTGGTTAATTTTTGACAGTACAGAGCTGAATTGAGTGTTTGGCCAGGTTCGACCACCTCATCATAAGCAATCCTTTTCCAATCCCACCATGCACACAGCATAACCTTCTTTGGTGTCAATCCTGGGTTTGAAGTCGTTTTTGATGATTCACCGTTTTTTGACCATGATCTTTTTCGAACGTAATTCTCATATCTTACCCATTTTTCATCGCCCGTAATGATTTGCTTCTTAAATTTTTTCTAAGATTTCATCAACTTTTCAGTGACTGGTCGCCCTGAGCGAGGTGCATCTTTGACATAAAAATTTCCAGAACGAAAGCGAGCGAATTATTTCTTGGCTGTGCTGTTGATAAAGTATATTGAACGCAGATACCACAAATTTTTTCACGAGTCTGCGTTGCACTCTCACCTTGATCGTAGTGATAGTGTAAAATATAACGATTTTTTTCAGAAATTTCAGTCATTTTTAAATGAATACAACTTTCGACACGAATGACGAAATACAAAGCTGATGAAAATTGTAGACTGGAATGTTACCTTTCAAACGCATGTCAGTTTGACTCAATCTGATTAGTTTGCCCGACAAATGACAACGAACACCATCCAGTGACAGAAAAAGCTCAATGCTTTTTAGCCTATTTAATATATATATATATATATATATATATATATATATATATATATATATATATATATATATATATATATACTACTGTGTCCAAAAATAAGGTGACATTTGAATTTAAACTGTGCGCGTCGAAGGATTTGGATAATTATTTTTTTTTAGGTCGGTAGTACTGTCAGTGACATCTATGTCAAATTTACATGTCAAAATACTCATTAGTGTTTGAGATACGCGTCGTTTTGTGAGCTGCTAAAAGTGAGTTTTTCTTTTTTTGCGATGTTGTTGAGCAAAGAATTTGCATTAAATTTTGTTTGCGGAATCAATTTTCTGCTGCGGATACGTTGAGGATGGTTCAGAAAGCCTTTGGTGATGAAGCTATGTCTAAAAAAAAATGTTTACAAGTGGTATAGTGAGTTCCAAGCCGGCCGTGAACGTTTCGAAAACGAAGAGCGTCCTGGGCGACCATCAACTTCTTCTCTTGAGCATCATGAGTTCCTTCCGCCAGGCCAAACAGTCAACAAGGAATACTATTTGAACGTTTTGCGTCGTTTGCGTAACGATATCTGCCTAAAAAGGCCGGAATGGTGGACACAATTCTTGGTTTTCACACCACGATAATGCACCATCCCATACTGCACTCGTAATTCGTGATCATTTCGCCAAAAACTCAGCCCATATCGTTCCGCAACCACCGTATCCCCCCGATCTGGCACGGTGCAACTTCTGGCTGTTCAGCAAGCTCAAAAGACCGCTCCGGGGACACCGTTTTGATACGATAGAGGAGATTCAAGCCACAGGGAAGACGAAACTGAAGGCCATCCCGAAAACAACGCGTATCTCAAACACTAATGAATATTTAGACATGTAAATTCGACATAGATGTCACTAACAGTACTACCAACCTAAAAAAAAAATGATTCTCCAAGTACTTCGACGCGCGCAGTTTAAATTCAAATGTCACCTTGTTTTTTGGTCACAGTAGTACAGGGTTATCCATTTCGTGCTAGGAAAGTATAACCCTGCCATTTGACATCTGTCAGAATTAAATGTCATCCAAAGCGTGTTTTTTTTAATGGAAGGTTTGCCACTTAGAAAAATGGATCGTTTAACAGTCGAAGAATGCGTTAAAATTATTAAATTTTATTATAAAAATGGTGATTCTGCTGTATCAACATTTAGGGCCTTACGAGCCGATTACGGTCGACATAATCGACCTACACAGTAAACAATTTCGAACACAGAGAGAAAATTTGAAGACACTGGATCGATTATTGATATTGCAAGGCCTGTGCATCATCGCAACATTCGTTCTGCTGAAAATATCGCTGTCGTTGTCCAAAGTGTGGAGGAAGACCCGAATTTGTCGATTCCTTGACGTGCTAAAACTTTGGGCTTGTCTTACGGCTCATTCCATCCGTACAAAATCCAACTCACGCAATAACCTAAGCCTCAAGACCATACACAACGCAGAATGTATGCAAATTGGGTGATTGAACAACAAGCCATTGATAACGATTTTTCGAACAAAATTTTCTTTAGTGATGAGGCTCATTTTTCGCTCAGTGGTTACGTAAATAAACAGAATTGCCGCATATGGGGCTCTCAAAATTCTCAGGTGATCACAGAAAGGTCTTTGCATCCGGAAAAAGTGACCGTTTGGTGTGCATTATGGTCTGGTGGTGTTATTGGCCCGTATTTTTTTGAAAACGATCAAGGAAGAGCCATTACAGTCAATTCTGACAGCTATGGACGGATGTTAACCGATTATTTTTGGAGAGAAATTGAAGATTATGATCTGGAGAACATGTGGTTCCAACAGGATGGAGCCACAAGCCACACAACACAGGCTAATCGAGCACTTTTGCAAGAGAAATTTCCAGGACGCGTAATTTCGAGATTGAGTGATGTCAATTGGCCCGCAAGATCCTGCGACTTAACACCTTTGGATTTCTTTTTATGGGGCTATGCAAAAGGTCGTGTTTACTTGAACAATCCTCAAAATCTTAAGCAATTGAAAACCAATATTCGTGAAGTTATGGCCAAGATATTGCCGGAAATGTGCCGAAAAGTCATTGAAAATTACCTCAAAAGGATTGAGGCCTGTAAGAGGTCATTTGAATGATGTTGTATTTCACGTACAATGGCAAGGTTCATTCTTTATATTGAATAAAAAATTTTGTTTCTATCTGAATATTTTATGTGTTTTCTTTAGCTTTATTTTCCCAAGCGTAAAATGGATAACTCTATATATATATATATATATATATATATATATATATATATATATATATATATATATATATATATATATATATATATATATATATATATATATAAAAGGTGATGCATTATGTGGTTTGATTTTCAATACGCTTTTTTTGACAGATCATGCGTGACTCCTTTCAAACTGTTATGTAACTTTAATTCAGTATTATTTGACAAAACATCATGGATAGACTTACACCGTAACAACGTATTACGAAAATCAGCGTTCTGTGAGAAATTCGTGTTCTTAGAGCAGCTTATAATGTGCATCGATGACCTACCGAAACCACTATAGTCGATACCATGGGCAAATTTGAAACCCAGCATACATTATTGGATGGCTTACAATCGTTGAGACCTACGGCTCATCAAACATTTCATACAGGTCATGGTTGCACCAAATTCGCCATTCGTCCCGGTCTAGCTTTGCTTCAATTATTCGCCTCAGGACCCATCTTGCGAAGGCGCCCAATGTGGATGCTTGGGCTAGAGTTCATGGTTTACACTTATAGCATAGCACAGGTCTTATCAGAGATGCGTATACTTGGAGACAAGTTAAGGAGTGAAAATTATAGAGGCATCGCTTTACTACGTATGTCGTATCAAGAGATCTCCACAATCATACAATAGAAAGACAATTATAGTCGTAGTATGGAAATATTCTCGACATGCACCAGCTCTTTGTAAACTTCAAATAAACATATGACAGTGAGAACAGAACAGTAAAAATAATGATTATTTTTGGCATTGCAACAAAACTAGTCTACATGGTCAAAGTCATGATGCTAAATATAGACTTCCAGGTGAAGGTAAACAGCCAACTAACGGAAAGCTTCAAAATGGAATCAGGGTTCAAATAAGGAGTTGGACTTGCCCCAATATTTTCAGATAAATTTCTCGAGAGAAATTTACCTATTGCGGAGAGCACCTTATATATATATATATATATATATATATATATATATATATATATATATATATATATATATATATATATACATACATGGGATATAACGAACTTTGTGACCACGCTAGAGGTTGCAATTTTGCTTCGACTTTCACCAAATTTTCAGAAAGGTGTATTGAGTAAATATCTCGGTTAAGTTTGTTGGCCAGCTATGTCGGCCGGGCGAAAACAAAGTGGTGGCCATTTTAGACGAAAATTCGTGTTTTCTGTTCTGACCAAAGTGTAGCTCCTATTTGAATGAAATTCGGTAAAAAGGTTCATTGATGTGTGTCATGAATCTCATAATTAAAAATCCAAAGTCGGTCCGTCTGAAACAAAATGACGGCCGCTCAAAGGTCGAAAAACGTACAAAATTTTGTTGTTGTAGTTGTGATGAAAGCTTTCAACTGATTTTTATGAAACTCAGTAGTTTGATAAAAATTATAAGTATCTAAAGAAATATGTAAGAAAACTGGAGGTCAGGACACAAAAAACAAATTGCGGCTAGTTGCAACTCAAAACTTCAAAACCTTTTTTCGTATTTTCAATCCGATGTATATGAAACTTGGTTTTAACATAGAAATTAATCAGATATAGAGACGACATTTTGGTGATCATGAATGTGTTTCAAAATGGCGGCGGTTTAAATATGCGATTTTTTTCAGATTTTTGTTGCCCTCTAGCGGCCACATGTTCCAACGGATTTTGACAAAACTTGGGATTATGGATGTTTGTACTAAGTTCTTCCGAAAAAATTGTTAAAAACAGGTGAAAAATATACAGCTGTAAATTTCAAACCTAATATTTTTAGCTGCTATTTCCACTAAAAATTGAACACTTTTGCCCTGTCTAGAGTGAAACTCCGATTTGAACGAGATTTGGCACATTGATTGATGAGGTCCTAGCACACAAAATTTCAAAACAATCCAAAATCAATTGCATGCACTCAAAACGGCGGCCCCCAAAGGTCAGAAAGTTAGCGCAATTCGCTATTTTAGTAGCAACTGAAATAATGAA
Organism: Odontomyia ornata; assembly: GCA_963969285.1. NCBI lineage: Eukaryota > Metazoa > Arthropoda > Insecta > Diptera > Stratiomyidae > Odontomyia > Odontomyia ornata. Next base: position 140,042,385 of record OZ017741.1, on the reverse strand, counting down.
TTTTTTTCATGGAAACGATTTAAATGGCTTAACTTGGAAGTTTTTATATTATTTACAATTCAATAAAAATCGAAAATTTTTGAGCTGTTCAGAGTGAAACTCCAATTCGAAAAAAGATTTAGCACAGCAGTTGAGACTAAACGACTGATATCTATGTAAATAATCAAGAACCAAACGCTCAAGTTCAAAATAGCGTCCCGTGACGGTTCAGAAAAGATTTAAAATGTATGTATTAATGGCAACGCAAGTGCTGACTAAATTTTTATGCAAATCTTTTAAAATTAATTATTTGAGCTATTTAAGCCGACAAGCTATCACCTTTGTGTGGTAACCACTGAGTGATGTGTGAACAGCAAAAGTGAGAAGGACGAAACCTGTATTTCTATGTTTATAATATATAATTGGCAATTCATAAGTGTGCAACTCAATTTTATTAGCAAAATATTTGCGCCTCTACAAAGAGTTTCTAAATACGAACGTCAGCAGATTCTTTTTATGTTAATAAATACCGATGTGGTGCTACGAAAATTGCAGTAAGAACTCTGATAACAGGCAACCCAAATTCTTTTCCAAAATCGTACGCTGCATACGAAAATTTACTGTTCCGGCTGGTGCTGCGAACGGGGATTTTTTATGTGCAGTGTTCTTATTTTGTTTTATTGCGGAGTATTTGTGCACTACGTTGCGTGTTTCGTGCAGCAACTGTGTTTTGCTTTATTTCAATATTTGCCTAATCTAATGTTATGTAATGTTTTCAACACTGTTTGTTGAACCATATGTTCGCTATAATTCGATGAAAATTAAGTACTACACCACATCCTCCGATGATAACGGAAGCGACACGAATCAGAACAAATTGTCATACAACAACCCAAAAGACAAAAACATAATATTCCTCTGCCTTAGCTAATTTAGTATTTACCAGCTAAACTTATCTTCCACCGTCATGTCCTTACACACAATCAATAATATCAAATAAATATAATTATTAAAGATATAATAGTTATTACATTTGTTAAGAGCATTTTTAAACGGTCAGTTACATGAAGATTCGAGAAAAAAGGAATTATTTATTCAAAAAATATAATTAAATTGTGTTTTTAGTCCTCAAAATTGAAAATACTCCTAGCATCTATCATCCAAATTATACAAAGAAATTCATGAAAAACCCAAAAAGTCAAAATCAACAGCGCTTTAGACAATACCAACCGTTATAAAGTTTCGAAGAATATAATGCAAATTCCAGACAATAAAAATACTAAACACTTCATGGCCCAAGCGGAACTCTAAATTTATTCATTATCAAGTTAAAAACAATTAATCAGAAAGCAATATAAAGTTCAGCTTAATGAAAATTATTACATAATTTTTGATTTAATTTGAAAAAGGAGAAAAAAACCAACCAACACTATTCAAAAATTAACTGTAATGTTAAAACAACAAAGAACTTTTATTCTACATTTAATATGCTTTTGAAGGACTACCTAAAAGACCGAAGCTTGCTCTACGACACGACACAGGGCCAACGAAGGATGACTGTTACATCGGGTGTTGCCCAGGGATCTATCCTTGGTCTGGACCTGTGGAACGTGTCTTACGACGGGCAACTGAGACTGGAGATGCCAGATGAGTCGCATTTAATTGGCTATGCGGATGATATTGCGCCTCTGGTCGCTGGACGCACCGTTGAACAAGCGCAACTTAGGCTAGGTATGCTAATGTGCCGAGTGAGGGACTGGATGACTGCTCGCGGGCTCAGTTTAGCACTGAAGAAAACCGAAGTGGTCATCTTGACAAAAAAGAGAATCCCTAGAGTAAGGATGATCAGTATTGGAGATATACAAATCGAATCGAAACCAGCGGTGAAGTACCTGGGGCTACTGATCGACTCGAAGATGAATTTCTCTGAGCAAATTAGGGCAGTGGCTGAGGAGGCTGCTTCGAGAGTATCGGCTCTGAGTCGACTTATGGCCAACGTAAGGGGACCCAGCCCATCAAGAAGACGCCTCTTGATGAGTGCTGTAGGGTCAGTGCTACTGTACGGAGCAGAGGTATGGGGCGATGCTCTCAGTACGGAGGCTTACCGAAAACGTTTGGCACAGGTACAGAGAAGAGGAGCACTGAGGTTTGCATCTTCGTATTTGACAGTCTCTGATTCGGCGGTCCGAGTTATTGCAGGCATGATACCTGTTGGACTCCTTGCTAGAGGGCACCGCTTTATTTATCCGCGCTGAAACGAGGATGCGAGGGAGATGGTTGCCCGTGAAGAAAGACAGCGCTCACTCAACGATTGGCAGCAGTCTTGGGTGAATTGCAAAGGGAAGGTGGATTGCGCACCTCATCCCGGATGTGAGACCGTGGCTGAATCGAAGGCATGATAAGACTGATTTCTATCTGACCCACTTTTTGAGCGGACATGGGTGCCTTCAGTCTTACCCGCACAAGATTGGTAAGACTCGGTCCCCCGATTGTCGGTATTGCCCAGGAGAGGAGGACGATGCCTGCCACACATGGGACAGACTGCAAAGGGCCCTCTGTAGGGATATAGGAGAGCTCACTCCGGATAATATAGTTGCGGTGATGCTCGAATCGGTTGAAAAATGGAACCAGGTGGCACACTATGTTCGGGCAGTCCTAAAAGGTAAAAGGGACTCACAGCAGCCAGGGATGTTGGGGCTGGGGGATCGCTTTTCTGGCACTTCCTCTTCCCCTCCACCCTCCCACAAGAAGAGGGACCCTTCAGCTTGAAGGCACCTCACAGCGTAACAAAACGAGACCTGGTTCGAAGTAATGTGTCAAACGGTTCCAGGTTAGGTTCTCAGGTTGACAGGGGAGGTGTTCAGTGGGTAGTCCAGTCGCCTTCTTGCGAGCTTGGGAGTCCCGCAGTATGTGTGTGTAAATGGGCATTCACCTCCCTACCACAAAAAAACAACAATATGTTTTAAGCTAATCCTTATCAAATGCAATAGAACCACACACATAAGATGTGTAATGATTTTAAGTTCGCAGGTGAACGTCGAGATTTCCCGAAGGAAATCTGAGCTGACCTCTCATCGGTTCTAGACGTGAAGTCTGAGTTGTGCCAATGAATGGTATCCAATCGGTCAACCAGTCCGTGCACTCGTAATCCATTTTGCGGTGGCTGCTTGTCGGCCAGCTAGTTCGGAGAGGGTTTCGGTCTCAGGAGTTTTAAATGGATTACGCTCGATTACATTAATTCAGCTATCATTACATGCCCGTTTTAAAACGCGTCTAAATGCAACCATACGGAAAAGAAACCTATCTGTACTTTATTCTGTATTCACCTTCCATTCAGTCAAACAACATCGAATTCCGCGTTCCCGAATTTTCTTTCTCTTTTTCCCGACACGGTACTGAAAAATATTCTACTCTAATGCGAACTCCGAAACAACCTACTCTAATAAACAAGTTGAGTAAGCAGGAGAGTGCTCCTTCCAGAAGGTCTTTTTAAACATCCTAGGGTTAGAAACAAGTTTTCTAATGGCGTGAATCGATAACTTTAATTATTCATCCAATACTTGGATATGAAATCGCTCAAATTTATACAAAGGATGCACAGTTTCTTTCATAAGCATAGTGTAGCCGCCATTTTAACCTAGCTTAAATGATAAACACTATTCCTTGAATTTTCATGAAAATTGAAAGAAAATAAAAGTGCCAGTCAATTTTAAATGTATATAGGGTTTTCAAATAAGAGGTGTTATTTTGAATAGATCTTGTGATTTAACACCTTGCGACTTCTTCTTTTGGGACCACGTAAAAGAGGAGGTCTACGCCAACAACTCAGCGTCGATTCAAGACCTCAAAGATGAAATTCGTGAGGCTATCGAGGGCACAGGGCAGCCACTTTGCGATTTGGTTATGGAAAATGTCATGAAAATGATATGGTCCTGTAAGCGTGTCGTGGTGGTTAATTACCTGATTTTATTTTTTGGTATTAACGGCATATCTTCTTCTTTATAATGAAATAAACACCCGATCATTTGTATCAAAAATGGTATTTTTTTTAAATATCAAAATGGCACCTCTTATTGGAAAACCCTATACCAACCATAAACACGTGTTATTGTTGTTGTATTTCCATATAATTGAAATGGCGACAACTCACTTGATTATGATTTGATCTCAATCAAATTTTGTGAACATATTTATCTTATGTCATTCTATATAATTGCAAAATTTCAAGAAGTTTAACGGTACCGTTTTGATTTTATGGGCGAAAATGTCAAATCTACAAATCATACTATTATTAACAAAGTTGAGCGAATTTCGATTTCTAAGGTATTTGATGCCCTTGTACTCATAAAAGCCCACGTTCGTGATAATTTTAAGATTTTTCGGCTCAAAGGTGTCCAATCGCGAGGGGGGGACACAAATTTTTGGTACGCGAAACCGGCCTCATAGCGGCATACTCACTGTTCGCCGACATTGTCCTGCTGGAAGGGAAGGTCTTAGCTGGAAAGAAGACGTGATTAGCCTAACAATTCATTGTATTCATGGTATACTTCGATAATGAAATGTAAACAATACAATTTAGATACACTTCAAATTAATTATAAATAAATATCAATTCTTACTAAAGCTGCTTTTACACTAAATGATACAAAATTAAGCCTTGTCCTTTACGTATAAACTATAAATATTGAATTTGATGTCGTGTTGCCAAGTATTTTGCTTTGAAGATAAAAAACGAGAAACCAACTGATTTGGTTTAACGTATATTGCAAGGGAAGAGAATTTCGATTACAGTATATGTTGAACGTGGAACCAAACCTGTTAAGGGCTTTCCTTTTAAAATGAATCATCAAAAATCATCTAACAATTTGGAGAAGGAGAAGGAAGGAGCTATTGTTTTTCATATTCTATTAATATTTGTAATTATAGTACCATCATAAGAATAACATTCATTTTGAGTGGTCAAGTTAGCTATAAAGGCTCTTCCGGTTAGGATAAAAACTAACGCAAAACTACAGGTCGACCAGCGGATCGTTAATTATGTATGATACAAAGTTCATTTTAATCAAGTTGTAGAACGTAAACACAGGCTTCTCAAAAAAATTTTAAATATTTTTAATCTCTTCGTAATAAAGTGTTGGTGTTAACTTTTCTTCTTACACATTATCAGAAGCTATCACTCTCTAGATTTTCAATTTATAAGGATGATTACTTTGAAGAACAAAATAACTTCATTTATCAAATATCTTTAAATAGTGTCTAACATATGTGGTGTTGCAACTGAATCGATGCCGTCGTTATTGTTGTAGGGACGCTTGCTTGTATGATGGCGATGGGAACTGTTTGAGTTGGATCTCCAGGATTATTTTGTTGTTGGTGCTGTTGTGGAGGCGATGGCGTGGTCCCAAGAGCCGGCGACCACTTCTTAAAGTATAATCCCATTGGGATTGTTGCTGCGGCGTGTTTCGACTGTGCTGTTGTTTCCTTCATCGCAACGCTGGTGCTCAACTCCTACGACAGATCATTTCTGGAATTGGTTTAATCTCGGTAACTAATTCCTTTTCAATGAAATGCAAATTGAGACGATCTCCATATGTGCTTACTTTGATGGTAATACCCAAATGTCCGAAATGCCCGGAACGCCAATACAATGCAAGTAAGACTCAGCCATACGTGGAAAATCGAAATTAATAACCACTCAACTCGTGCAAAGTGGAATCCTTGCTCCACGCGAAACCGGACGTCATCCTTCCTTTTCCCTTTTGACAACTGTCAAATCGCGTTGCAGTGGCAGCGAGTGGTAAAATGGTCGCTCCCGAACCGCAAATGCAGGATACCTGGGGCGGTTGATCGGCGTCAGTGGCGTAGGGATAATGTATTATATAATTATGTTAACATAATGCCATCACAGTATTGTGAACTTAAACGTTAAACCTTATCTCTAAGCCTAATATGATAAACATAACATATGCCTTTCCTTAATATTGAAATGCATCCCTAATTTTGAACACAACAAACAACAACAGTAAATGTAGTAATAATGAACTGAAACTCAAAAACTAAGAAAGGAAAAACAGAAAAAATAACCACAAATAATTTAGACATTGTCATTCAGCCACCAATACCTAATTGCTCCGTCCCAGCTCCACAAGCCTTTACGAATCTAGGAAAGAGTATTTCCGTTCGAATTGTTGGTCTCGCGAACTCAAATTAGGAGGATATTTTATATTCTTATCGGTGGCCCGCCTATATACGAGTATGTGATATATACTTGGGACACCGTCAGAGTTAAAAACATATCTGTTCATGTCCATGGAACGAAGCCAGTTGCGAGACAAGTCTCAATAGACCCGTCGGTAGCGTGGAACGGCTGTGACATTCAGGGATTTTCGTTCACAGTTACAGATCTTGCGATATGATTCCGACCAAGCCTTAATATGAGGATATAGACCCACGCCGCTTTAGCGGTTTGATGAATTCTTCTGTTCGGTATATAGTGCTCCCAGGCTTTCTGTGTAAACCAGTACATGCACGAAGACATTTCCATTCGAAAGCTCTTAATCTTTCCATAGTACTAGCACTCTGGCTGTACCAAATCGGGCATTCATGTATCAAAACTGGTCTAACCAGGGTCTTGTACAATTGCAGACAACTTTGACCTTTGGATCAATGTATCTGGAATGAAAGAGTCTTCGTAGGGCCATGACTACTTTTTGTGCTTTACTGAGCATGATTTTGGCATGTTCAGTATTGTACAGATACTTATTGAGATGAACACCGAGGTATCGAACACAGGATTTATGTGGAACCCATTTTGAACTATCTTTATTAGCTGTAACGTGGAAATCCTTTCAAATACGGTCTTAACTGGCTCCCTGCAGCGGTGTCCAAAAAAAGTTGTTTCACACATTTACGCATTGATTTTCATTCGCCAATTGTCGGTGTACAGCTGCAAAATATTAAATATTTTTTGAAGATTGCTCTGAACTATTATAGTGTTTCAGTCAGCCATATAGATGATCACGTCATCAGCAAACGCTACCAATAAGCGCATTGGCGAGACATTGAAATCAAAGCCGTTCAATGGCTTGCGAATGAAGATTGGAAAAAGCAGAGGCGTAGTAGCTGTTTCCTGCTGTAGACTATTCAAGACTTTGAAGTCGTGCATTGCCTTCAGGTTTCCATCAGTTACGACAAATGGTTTCCCGTATAACATATTGCACATCATAGCGACAAGGTGTCTGGGGAACCTGTCCTGAAGGAGTTTAAAAATTAGTCCATCTGACCACACCGTATCGAAAGCTATCAACGAGACATTCTCCAAAACATTCTCTATTATTAAGGTTCAAATAGATGTCCGAGGTTACTTTCGTTATCACATGTATGGTCAAATACCTGGTACGCAGATCAAATTGGCAGTTTGGCATCAACTCAAATTTCTCTATGGGGGCGTTTGATGCTTGTTTCACTATTGCTTCAAACACCTTGCTGATCTTAGTCAGCAAGCTGATCGGGCGATAACTTTCAGGGCAAGAAAATTCTTTCCTTTCATCGAGATCGGAAATACCTTGGGCTTTTCCACTGTTTCGGGCAATATGCATTGTTCAATATTTTGTTGAACAATATGAAATAATTCCTAATAGTAACCTCAGGCACATGACGAAGAACTACATTCGGGATACTGTTGAGGCCGCAAAATTTCTCGTTGTTTATCGTGCTAAACATGAAAAGCATAATTTCATAACTGACAAAATAATCAGTAAAATTTGAACTCGGTATGAGGTCAGGTGTTAATGTTCCATTGAACTGAAGAATTGATTCGGGCTTAATAGGAAGTTTGAAACTTTTGCTTCAATGACCTCTGAAAGTACTTGATTCCCTCTTTCAGAGTTTGGTGGATGGACCGATTCAAAATGTGTTCCAATCAGGACAAGTCTCTGCAATCTATCACATATAATCCTGTTTCCATTTCTATATGGAGTCATACTATCAATTTCGATACAAGCCCCATCGAGAAGATTTATCTCATCACTAGCGACTCCATGTTCATTATCTTTACTCGAGACTTCTTATGGAATAAGCTATTCAGTTTCATAAAAAAACCATCTAGGTCCTGTAAGCTAGCATCTGTCAGTTTTTCTGCCCATTGATTGCTGACCTCGCTCCTGAAATATGAACGGATTAAGTTCCAGACATTCTTCAGGTGCAATTTCAACAAAGCCAACGAGGGATGGTTGTTGTCCCAAAAATTGCCAATAAATATTGTTGATATGTGTGAGAAGAAGGCTTTTCAATCAGTCTAACCTTGCGATGGTTGGCGTTTCATATCCTCCCATATTGTTTCGATGTTTAATCTTGATAACTACTTTCTTAATCGCTTCCAATGTCGGCTTCTCTAGCTTCGATAAGTAGAGATCTATTTCATCGTTAGTTCGCTTGCTGTCATTAGGGAAAATTGGACAAGAGTTGCCATCATCAGAAAGAGGAAACTTTTCCCAATCCTTTTTTTTAAAATTCTATCGATCATTTTCATGTTGAGCTGGAATGAGGAAGAAACTACCCCTTTAAAGGTTGATTTTCATTACGATTGTGTGATGGTTGCTATCGTAAAGAAGCACTTGCTGTTTCTGTTGAGCTCTATTAGAGCTGGATTTAAGTCTTGTGTCAGCCATGCGGAAACCCAGATATGAATTTTTCCTAGGGTATGTTAGGAACCCCGACCCATATAGATTGCACCTGTATTCAGTTTGGTTGTCTGTTATCCTCGATTTCAGGAATACACCTCTTGGATCATTATTGGCATTCAGCTATGATGTAATATATTCTGGCTACTCAGATCACCAGCGAGAATAATAATTATGCAGCCTGTTTAATTCGAGTATTTCAAACAAGGAATTGAGCTCCTCCTTGATCTTAAGAACGTTCCGACCAGTCGTATAGGCAGAGATAACGAAGAGATTATCCGCATCGGACAGTGAAATTTTGATGGCGGACACTTCAAGAAACTCAAACTTTTTGAATTCAACCTTATGAATATGTTGTAAACGATACGGTATTCTTACTAATTTGCCGGTACCTCCTGCCCCATCACCGTTTGCCCTATCGTTTCTTATGACTTCCAAATCCTTCAAAGTCATTGAATGCCATAAATTGAGGTGGTTTTCAGAAAGAAGCATCTTGTCCGGCTTATGCTTGACGATGAATTTCAGGAGATAGGACAATAGAGTTTACATTGACCGAGACGAGACGAAGCCTATCCATGGAAATATGACTGGATGGCAAGTTATTTTGAGACATTTGAAGGATCTAAGCGTTGCAAACTAAAGCTTGTTTTCGAATCTTATTTGTTGATTCCCTCCGATAAAAGTTTCTGGTCAATTTTAAGAAGCAGCTTAGTATTGCTATTTACATTATTAACAGATTTCTAGCGGCGAGTGCAAATGATACTCCGGGCTTAACGAAGTTGGAAGGTATTACACTGTAGTCTAGTTGTGTTTGTTTTGGAAGAAATTTCGCTTGTGCATCTTGATATCGAGAGCATCCTCGATATGATGCTGGATGACCAAATACACCGCAGTTGACGCAATATAATTTTTCTTCTGGCTCCTTCTGAGCAAATTGGCACTCACCGAGGGAATGGACATCTTTGCATTTTATCCACCGATACTGCATGGTGCAGTTGGCAGCTGAATGACCAAATGTTTGACACCGGCATACTGGTTGACTCTGAAATTCAAGTACTTTATTTGTTGAAGCGCACTAACACATAACATGGTAAATTCTTCCTTCCTGCGGTCGATCTTCTCGTCACAAAGGTTTTGATGAGCTCCTTTTTTATGCCGGAAACTATTCTTTACCGTTTTTTAATTAACACATTCTTTGCAAGGAAATTACCCTAAGATAAATACAACAACAGTATTCAACTCTCTATCCTCGTTTAAAAATAGCGGGTCGTTTAGTATAAAATATAAGAAAATGCAACCATTTTCGCGATATTTTAGTGAAAATGTCGGCATAGCCCATTATTGCATTGCCACGAAAACTAATATGGCAAAACATTATATTGTCTTCTATCTGCAATCTTAATAAGTGGAGTCCATCCACGGATAGATTCCGGGTGAAAAGAAATCGACTCCATACAGGAAAATTGAATTTTACCTAATGGGCTTCATCCTTTATTGCTACTCCATTTAAATGTCCTTAAGATGGGGCCCAATGACAAGTAAGCTCCACAGTTTCGTGAAAACAGAATCCTTTTACCTATCTTCGTTCAAAAGTGATGCGTGAGCATGCATAAAAAAATATACATATAGTACGTTTGATACGTACCTTATTTCCCATGGATGTTCATTGAAAATAATCTTTTCGACATCTAATTCGACTAACTTATCTATTTTTCTCTCCAGTTTGCTTTGATTCAAGGACAATGTGGATGGTTCGATTTGTACAAAGGCGTTCATGATTACGATAAAGTATTTAACATTATTCATTACATTTTCTCCAATGTAAAAGTCAATTGAAAATATCAAGTAATGAAATTAAGGCAAAAACCAAAATTAAAATTTTTATTTAGTTAAACCATCGAAACCGTCGAAGACGAACTTATGAGTCTAGGCAGCACTGTCCTAATTCACCAAAGATGGCATCGAACTGTTTGATCAGCTTTCCTCAAGGTTTTCTTTTACTGTAGGCAGCCCTCAGTTGTGTAAACTGCACTCAATACTCGCTTGATTGCAACCCGCCTTGATATTTTCTCAGATACCCTGTCAATCTTCATAAAAACTTGCGATATTTGGAGTATAACAATGTGTCATGTTTGCCTACATATATGGCATAAGAGCAAATGTAATTTTTTGCTACTAGCAAACTCAAACTACGAGTATAAGACCTGATTACAATCAAACCTGTGAAGACTTCGCATTGAAAGACAAATTGAAATTTTGCAATGGCATGAGTTTGATAATAAGGAAGTGTCACGTTTTTCGTAGAACGTACCACAAGCGATTAATGGGCGCGGATGTCGAAAAAGGTAAGCGTTGCTGCGAGCTCCTTTTTCGGTTGCGATACCTTGAAATTAGAGACAAGAGTTGGGGACGTAGGCGGTGAGTGGCTGATTTCTTTTCTCACGATTTCTCGATGGATGGTTCCTTCTAATGCCGCCAATAAGAAATCTCAGTAAAACTTCTTCAATTCCGAACGGTTCAAGCAAGGCAAGAGTTGAGAAGACAACTCGAGGAAAAACTTTATTTGAATTTAAAGTGCCCACATCCTCCAAACCGCACACAATGCATTGTGGGTGTCGGCAACTATGCGTCCCTCTTGACCTCAAAAATTCATTCGCTAAAACACAAAATTTCGGAAACACTGAGCATCTTGTCACGTGCTGGCATTCATTGACAAGAGACGTTACATACCAGCCATTGATTCAAGAAATTAAAACAGTACCTGGCTCGCGCTGCAAAAACTCGCCTGGCGATTTGGATTTCTCAATGGACCTGAAAGTGAAAACCGACAATGAGGCATTGTACTTTTTGTCCATTCGCGACTAGCGCTGAAGCTAAAGGCTATCTGCGCTCTCGTAAGCGAGTAGTAGCCGTCCATCCATTCATAAAACTTGGGTGGCGAACTACCATCCAGCCACTCTACTTTACTTTCTTAACGACCAAAAACCGAGGAGCCAACTCAGACTTGCCCACATCTAATTGCACGGCGCGGCGGAGCCGAGGCGCATTCTGCAAGTCATGCAACCTGTTATTTGCCATTAAGGGAGATCTACAAGTCCAAAACTAATTGAACAGCACGAAGGCGAAGAACTTGTCAAAGTACCTACAAAAAGATAAATTATATTTTCGCATATGCTCTTGCACGTTCCAGCAAACACACTCGCCTATGTGTGCTTCACATGGCCTAGACTCGCAGGCTTGAATGAATGGACTGGAATTCGCTTCGCAGGCGACGCGGCGCTGTGGATGCAAAATCCACTTTTGCCAAAAATTCGGCCCAAGAGGTCTTGGCTTGAAATTAGGTGTGCAGGTTTTTAATTATGATGATAGTCAGTTTTCCAACAGTCATTACCGACAAGTGCTCTATTCGTTAACAAACAGGGAAACAAGGAGAATGGACAATGAGCAGAAACAGTTGACGCGACTAGACAGTAAGTAATTAACAAAATCAGCGTTGTATTGTGAGTGCTATTGAACTTCTTAATCATTCTTTGAATCTTTTTTCTCAAGCAATTCCGTTGTCGAGTCCTCCAATATTTTTTCCCTCGGCTCGGACGTGCAGTCAAGATTGAATTACTCATCAGAATATACTCCCTGCTCGTAACTAAAAACAGATTTCGGACTATAAAGTTATATCATAAAGATGTCACCAGGATATTTTATTCCAAACCACAGCAGACAACATTTTATTGGCTTGTCTCCTATTGAAAGGCGAAGTAACAATGGGGCAAGGTGTAAATTCAGGAAGGTAATAGGGTTAGCCGTGTATCAATCTTTGGGAACGTGTTGGAATCTACATGGGAAATGAGATTCGGTGATGAGATAAAAAGATACAATGTTAAATTTATTTTTCACGAATAATTTTACAGCTTAACTAGTTACTTGCGTTCGACGTACAAGCCTTGCAAAGTAAAAACTTACGTTTCGGTGTAAAAACTCAAAATTTCAGGAAAATGTGATAGACGAGCCATTTAATGGAATATTTTCTATCTGGGACCCACGCAATCGAGTTGGCCCGAGATGACTGGCTGCTGCGGTTTCTGGAGAGGATTGTCGGCAACCTCGTCGAAACAGCCAATTTTCAAATGGTACCAACCATATGCTGGAATCTGGTTGAAAGTGCTACCATGATGATGGCCAAATTGCTCGGCAAAGAACAATGTATTTTTTTTTCAAAGGAGTCAAAACGCGTCTGTTCACCCAACATAGCAAGGCCCGACAGCTTATAAAGAAAAAAGAGAATTGATATGCGGATATCAAATAAATAAAATAATTGACTACAACAATGTAGTTCTTTTACTTAAGACGCCATCACTCTTTAAACAAAATCCATTCGGCTCGCCACCACTGTGTAAGTGCAAATTGTTACGCCACGTTATATATATATATATATATATATATATATATATATATATATATATATATATATATATATATATAAATATATATATATAATATATATATATATATATATATATATATATATATATATATATATATATATATACAGTTTTCCATTAAGGACATAACAATAAATAAATTTCAATAAATCGATAGTGAGGCGTGCTGTGTGGCTAGTGGAACCATCTTAATGCCAAGTTCATCCAATTCTGGCTACAAATAACCTTCTAACATAACAAGATAGCGCTCTCCATTGCCGGTAACATGACGGTTGTTTTCATCCACGAAAAATACGGCCCAATCACACCTCCGGCATGAAAAACGCTCCAAACAGTATTTTTTTGCGAATGCAACGGTATCTCAAGAAGCACATGTGGGTTTGCTGCTGACCAATAACGCATACTTAGCTTATTAATAAAGCCATTGGCACAGAAATGAGCTTCATCGCTGAATATATTTTTCAATAGGAATTAATAGTATGAGTCTATTGGTATATCAATGGGTGCGTCCCCAGGTGGTGGATAGCCGATATGTGGGAAATAAATAGACTAAGTCGAAGCACTGACAACGCTCCACTTAGTATTTACTTGTCATGGAACCAGGACAACATCCTCGTATTGGATTAGTTAAACGGCAACGACTATAGCAACGTATAATGGTCTATTCTTTTGGAACTTGGAATGTTATTGTAGATCATTGAACGGATTAGGTGCACTGCGACAACTTCTGGATAACCTTAAAAAAATCTGGAATCAACATCTTCTCAGCTCAAGAAACCAGACAGCATAGTGAAGACACATTTCACATGCAAACGCACACCATGTTTAAAAGCGGGAAACTGCAAGGAAGCCGTGAGTTCGGAGTGGCTTTCGTTGTTGACAATAAATTTAAACAAGCTATCGCCGGCTTCATGCCCGTTAAGGAAAGAATTTGTGCAATTCTTATCAAGACAAAATTCTTTAATCTGTGGTTGGTCAACTGTCACGCATCCACAGAAGACAAGCAAGAGGTAGTCAAGGACGAATTTTATAGCACCCTGGAGTGCGCTGTCGATTTATTGGCATTAAACGACATTAAAATTGTTCTGGGTGACTTCAGTGCAAAAACGGTTGAAAGACTGCGCATAGAGAAACAACCGTTGGGCTTCCACGTAGAGACCAGCAACAAAGAACAGTGCCTGATGAATTTCGCTCCTAGTAGAGGCTTCACAGTAAGCACCAAATGCCTCTCGCATCGAAGCATCCACAGAAGAACGTAGGCATCCTCAGACGGTCGCACATTCAACCAGATTGATCATGTTTTCATATAAAAATGAGGGGTTATCACCATTCTCGATATGCGTTCGTTTTGCGGCACTATCTGTGATTTGGGCTACTACCATATAGGGGTCAAGTTCCGATGCCGTATCTCCAAGAGCTGTAGACAAGGAACATCAATTACTCAAGATACCAGATACACAACCCAGATGAAATAATAATGCTTGACTTTGGTGTCCCAACAAACCTTGTCCACATGGTCAAGGTCATTATGGAATCAGGCTTAAAACAAAGGGATGGACTTGCCCCAATGCCCTTTAATATTGCACTGGAGTATCTCATTAGGAAGACATCAGCTGAAACCTCGGGTACACTAATGTTTAAGTTCACATATAGAGTACACGCCTGGCCTACTATAGTAGACCAGGGTAACATTACAAGCAATAACTTCTAAGATACGTCACTGGAGCGATGCGATCCCAGAAGAGCTACGTTTGTCCTTTGTTACTCGGTTATTTATATGATGGACAGGAAAAAACTAGTAGTTTAAAAAATCTTTAAGCAGTGTTCAATGATATTCAGTTCTAACAAACAGTTGGTGAATGAACGTGAATGCACAGAAATACGCAACTGTTTTGTTTCGATCGAAACTGTGGCTGGTCATTCAATATATGAACCACAATTGGAATGATTTCCATATTACGAATAGTGAATACAGTTCCGAGAGGGTGACTCATAAATTCTGTGCGCGTTGCCTCTGTGTTTACCTAAATCATTATCTATACTTTAACGAGCATGTTGAAACCATGGTAAATAAAGCGCGGAAGATTTTCATGTCTCTTTGACAACTCTTTTATTCTAGATGCATAGACCAATGCGCCAAAGTTATCCGTTGCAAGACTTTGGTTAGAACAATTTTGACATACATATGGGTGTAAGATCTGGTATAATTTAAGTGATGGTATTGAGATGGTTAAGATTCATGAAATTAAATTTAGATGCAAATTAAATTTATTTTATTCTGTTGACTGCCACAGCCTGGCGGTAATGGTACTAAGTCCCACGTGCCGTTCTCCTCAAATTCCAGGATTTCTTCCATCATTACATGCATTCACTTGTCCCAGTGTCTACTCTTCATAGTTTTGGGATAGTTATTCCACCCAAAATCCTCCCAAAATGCTTCAACGCCCAGGCAGATAGGAGGAACCCATCTGGCTGACAGTTGTAATGAATCGGCCCTTCGCCAATAACGACTAATACATATGCAAATTGCTACCATATGGCTTCCTATCTAACGTCAGTTTTGATGACTTCCCATACTACGTCAGTTTTGTCTGGGAGTGTCATGTAGTTCTTGTTGCGTCGCAGAACAGTTCGTGCCTTTTCGAATTTTGGAAAATTTCACTATCGGAAACATAGTGAAGATATTAGGCGGTGTTATACCTGTAGTTGCGCGATTTCCATCGGTACCGCGAAGCGAATGAGTTTGCTCATGGTGTTGCCAGTAAGTGTTAGAGAAGTTATTCTCGAGTTTTCCATCTTTAATTTGGGTTTTTTGTGGTGCCTCTGCCCTGATTTTGAGTGTGCCACTGCCTTCCTTCCCATATGGCGAAATTTTACCAGCGGCAGTCTCGGTTCCGACCTTCAGAGGGATTGGCTCGGAGAGCTCACTGTAGGCCGGTTTCTTGTGGCCAAGACGTGTGTGTGCCTCATAGTTTTTCCCGGTTTAGGCACATGTACAGTAAGCGCAACCCTAATTGATTATATTTTAAAATGACTGTACTTCCAAACAGGCGATTGCTGGTAACGAGACCGAGGAAGGAAGAACACATTCTTCGCTTTTGCGTTGTGGCGCTACTTCTTGCGCAAGGCGGACCCATGGGCAGTCGGGGACGAATGCAGTGACAACTGTGTGGAAGTTAGTAAGTAAGTCCTACGAGAGGTGTCGGCAGTGCCCACGTCATTAATTTAACAGAATAAGGTCAGAGCAAGATATGATTTGCTTACAATCTCGCCATTGATTTCTTGCAACAAATTAGATCTATTTTTGGAATCTGTTTCCAAAAGTTATAGTAGATGATAACTATTCAAAGAGATGGAACATCACAAATCGCGTGTGGTGTAAATACCGTTTGAAAGAAGATGCCCTATGTTCTTAGAATTAGGGTGCTGCGGTGATGCGCTTACCTCCCATCACAGAACTTTCTATATTGACAACGTTCACGTTTGTGTATCAATCTCAATAACAATCATCAGTTCGACGTTTCCTTTGAAACAAGACGTTGAGTAGTGTGAATCGCCAAGAGTGGATTATTCTGCAATTCATTTGCGTTACATAGTCGAACAGTGAGAATCTGTCTTTTTCTTGTTAGTTGTGAACTCCATCGATTGTCATAGCACGTTTATTAAAACTAAACATGTAAAGCGCGATTTAAACTCAGATAATTCCAATTTTTTGTACGCGTCAAGAGAAAAGGACTGTCAAAAGCACGAAGAAGCTAAATTTTTTAAAAGGGTACTGACCAAACAATGTTGGCAAGTCGAATTCCAGTTCTTATTTTTATGTATTATTTTGACCTAGATGGAAGCGTCATACTTTCTATGTGTATTTTTTATAGCGAGGATAATTGTTTGTCAAATTGATTTTTATAGTAGTAGAGAGAAAGATACCAATTCGGATTGATTCCATTTCTGAGATTGAAGAATAAATTGAATCGGCTTTTTAAGATAAACGTAAATGGGAAAAAGTGATGTTATAATTGGGTATTATACGCGAAAACGGACATACGGATTGAAATAATAACGAGAAGTACAAGGCTTAGAGTCACGTGACTTGATGAATTTTCTCATTATTTAAAACGCGTTGTTTGACAAAAGAAATTGAGAACGAAGCGCATGATAGATTTTAGAAGATTGTGCTTATTAAATTAACATCTAATTAAGACTTGAATTTGTTAGCAATACGCTAAACAGACATAAAATTATTTGAACACATAGAATTGCAAGAGGGTATCAGAAACGCGCAAGAAATTCTTTGCAAGTATAGATCTAAGTGGTTATAGAAATGAATTTCTTCTGGAATTCATCTTATCAAATAAATCTTTACGACAATTTCTCAGGATAGATGTTGGCCTATTCCCACTATTTATCACTTGACACCATCTTCAAATAGTCAACATGATTGAACTCTGACCAAGTTTAAGTTTCTCTTTTTCTTCTGATCCCAAATAAGTTGAAAGAATAGGTTATTCTCTTGAATGATATCAACATACTTATTCTAGAGGCCTTGCTCCTTTTGTAAATAGGTCAGAAGCCCTTTTCGTTCAAAAAATTCCAATGAAATGGAATTGAAAGCTGAAAAAAACAATTAAGAATTCGTTACAGACAACAATTCTATATATTTTTTCCTAAAGCTATGCACATTTACATAGAAGGCATGATTAATAATTAAAGAATACCGCATGATATCCTTCAATATTATAAAATCGTGCTTGTTCTGGGCAAATCCATATTCCATTGAGAATCATCAAATCTATATCAGGATTTTGCTGCACGTAACTCTGAATATCATTTAGCTTGTGTCTTAAGCTTCGTATATAAGCTTATACGAGTGTCAAACTTGTTCCACTTAATTGATTTGTAAGATTAACAATCATCGAAGTTGTAGTCGGCGCTCTTCCTGACGATCAATATTTTACGTTGAAATTCTGGACACACGACAAAGTCAGCTCTGTGAGTAATTGTAATGATTTTTCTACCTTCAGATCGAACGCGGAACCGACCTCTCATCGGTTCTAGACGTTAAGTCTGAGTAGTGCCAACGGATGGTACCAACAGGTCAACCAATCCGTGCACCGTAATCCATTCACGCGGTGACTGCTTGTCGGCCAGCTAGTTCGGAGAGGATTTCGGTCGCGGGTCTCCGAATGGATTACGCTCAATTACAATATTTCAGTCACCTGAACTTGCCCGTTTTTCAAACGCGTCAACAATTACTCATCCAGAACGAGAACCCTACATTACGTTAGTTCTGGATGTGATCTATCCACAGATCTCAAATCAAAAACGCTACAAAATCCCATAGGCGCGTTACCGATTCACCGACGCGGTACCGAAAAATATACTACTCGAACTTAAACCGAAGAAAACTACTCTAAAGAAAGGGCGAAACAAGCAAAGGTACCGCGTACCGCGCGCGACGCGAAACCGACTTCAGCGGATTTGTCGAAACCCTACCCTCGCGACGGCATACTTACCCTACACTCTCTGTTCCCCCTGAAAAAGAACGAGTCACTGAAAAGGAAAGTCGTTAGTTATCTTTTAGCAATTCATTTTTAATAATGTAAAAATTTTGAACAAAACATAATATTTGTATTGTTTCATTTCTTGTTCTTTTTTTTTTTTTACGCTTAATTTAAAATACCATTTAGTAGATATTTAGCTTTGTAGCTTAACAATACTCATTTATTTATAGTTATTTCTTAATTCATGGATGTTCTATCTGTTTGATATATATTTGTTGTATCGCACCTTAGTTATTTTGAAAATCTACAAGTCATTTTGATCTTGGTTTAAGTAAAACTTAGAATGGTTTAGTGGACTTGTATCAGAAATACAATATTAATTATTATTGGAACTGTTTTTGGAAGGAACTACCAATTATTTAGGATTTTTTTAGAATAATCGTTCAAGTTACATTTGGAAGGAGCATTTATCGTGGATGATTTTGAAGGATGTTAAGGAAGCTTCAATGAGAAAGGAAACAGCGAGAAAGTTTAATTTTCGAAAAAGGGCCGTCAATCATTTAGTAAAAAGTAATCATCAACATTATTTAAACTTTTTCGGGGCAGAGAATAGATATTGCATCAAATAAATTTTTTCCGAACAATAGCACATCTCATCGTTATTATTAATATTTATTTTGGTTCATCTACGTATCACATAGATAGTGCAACAAATCATTAACTTGAGTTTGACAAGCTATTAATTATCCTCCAATGGTACGAAACAAATATCTAGCAGATATATTAAAATTTTATAAATCTAATAATAAATGTAAATAGAATTTTGTCAATCTTTTTCTTCTTTTGTTTAAATAAAATCCTTAAAAATATATTTATAGATCATCTAATTACTATTCTCATTTTTAATTCTCTACTTAGCTTATTACTTAGCTAGAAGAAACATTAGTAATCTAAAGTTAATTGCCTTAGCTGCCAATAACCGATTGCACTCTGAACTATCTGGCAAG
This sequence comes from Odontomyia ornata, assembly GCA_963969285.1. Lineage (NCBI taxonomy): Eukaryota > Metazoa > Arthropoda > Insecta > Diptera > Stratiomyidae > Odontomyia > Odontomyia ornata. The sequence continues at coordinate 140,022,778 of OZ017741.1, read as the reverse complement.
GGTAGGAGATAATATTCACTTTCATTGCTCTCATCTGTGAATATGTGTTTGCAGATCTGAGTGTTTACTTTCATTTCCGAGAACGGTCCCCTTAAAGCAAAGAAGTGTATGTGCAATGGGGTACTTGTCTTACTTTTCAGTATGAGCTTTCAACAATTGAAATTAATCTAAATAAACAATTCCTAGCTCTCCACTTTGACCGTTCGAATTTTCAACGGTTTTGGAGGTTTTGGTTTGTGCGTATCACCCCGCTTGCGCAAATGATCGCGTCTGGTGAAGCCTTTTGAACAGGTTTCGCACACGTAAGCTTTTCTGCCTGTATGCGAATCGATATGTCTTCTCAGATCAGTTTTATGATGGAATTGTTTCGGACAAAATTGAAATTGATGGGGTTTTTGTGCTGCACTGTGCTTCGCATAGTGCGTGTCGAAAGTGACTTCGTTGGGAAAACGTTTGCCACATCGATTACAACGGAATGGTTTCTCGCCCTTATGGAATGTTTTATAGTGTTGTGTTAAATAGCAAATCTTTGTAAATACCTTGTTACACTCGTCGCAACGAATTTCGCCAGTCGGTGTTTTTCGGCGCATCCCATTCATGGGGCGAGGAACTCTTTATTCCCAATCAAGAGCGGCCCTTACTTTTAGACACAACACTAACCTAGAGAGAGAGGTTAACTCTTAAACTTTTAATTGATGAAAAATTGCATCACTCACTTTCTTATTGCTGTTACTTAGCCAAACGACTAATCAATGTCCGTACAACAGCGGCAATTCCCGTGACCCGTTCTTTTCATACACCTTCTCGGCTTTTACGTCCTACAAGAGGCGCCAAATTCACTGACATCTGTCCAAATGAAAGTATACTGACTGCCATCACTTCCATGTGGCTGTCAAATCCCTGGTTGTCACATCGGACAAAACATCTGTGCGTGGAATGGCACTTCATATGGCGGAAATGTGCTTCTCCAGATGTCGCCAGTGGCATAGTTTTCTCGATGGCCACGGTGGAGGGGCATTTCCAGATGGCTACGTCTCGAAATGTGCCGGGGTTGGATTAATTCTATATTTCGAATATTTATATCCACGGATCTAAATATTTGGACAGAAAAAAAAATATTTTCTGCACAACGATATCCGCACAACCGATGAAGTCCGCTGGCACTTCGAGGACATATCCATCTGGCAGGTTACAAGGGTTCGGGATCGGAATCACTTCGATTCCTGGGCGTAGGCGTCACATTACATAATGATCAGCATTATTATTGTTTCCAATACAGTTGCAGTACTTCTCAAGCATGCCTATGCAGTCCTTTAGGTCATGCTTCCCTCCACATTTCAAACTGATTTGTTCCTCTTCACATTTTGATGTTTTGTATTTGAATATTTGACATTTATAACACCTCGTTAAAGTTAAAGTCCTCCTTCACAAAATATGATCCATAATCTATATTAATGTATCTTTTTGCAAGCCTTTTACACATGTACCCATTTACCTGAATATTGTGCAACCACCTTCCATTTTTTGTTTCATTTGTTTCATTGTTCCCCGCTCCCCTATACTGGGATTTAATGATTGGATTTCATTCCTTGATTCCTCTTTTATATATTGATTTTCTTCACCATATATGTATATACGAGTATATATATATATATATATATATATATATATATATATATATATATATATATATATATATATATATATATATATACGAGTATATATATATATATATATATATATATATATATATATTTACGAGTATATATATATATATATATATATATATATATATATATATACGAGTATATATATATATATATATATATATATATATATATATATATATATATATATATATATATATATATATATATATATATATATATATATATGTATATATATATATATATATATATATATATATATATATATATATATATATATATATATATATATATATATATATATATAGTAGTATATCCAGGCTACTGACCAAAGCATATAAAAACATTCTGAATCTGCCAATGCTTACTCAAACTAGTTTGGTTCACCAATTAGCAAAATCATTAACATTGAGTCAAATCATTATAATTGAGAAAGCTAAGCTTATCTACAAAAATTTAAAAACTAATGGATCGGAACCAACACCAATAATTAAGGTATCACAGATCAACTCATATAATGCGACGAGTGCAGATCAATTCGTAATACCTTTTGCCAGAACGGATCGTTTACAAAACGATGCTACGAATGATGCTCTGCGTATATATAACAATCTACTAAAATGGTTAAGAAAAGAAATTCACTTTTGATATTTAAGAAAAGACTAAGGGACCATTTAATGAATCCTGGTTGAAGCGTGGACCTGAAGATCTATTTTTAAAGCTCAGTATCTTAGGTCATTTTTGACCCTATCGGCCAAATACTGAAGAGACAGTTATTCAGAGTTTCTTTTAATCCATCGCATTACCTGTATATTGAATATTTTTTATCTCTGAGAGCCAGTGACGTAACTAGGATTTTGTTTCGGAGGGGGCCCAAATGATGGTTGATGCCAAAAGTGTCAGTAAGGGAGACACCAGGAATTTTTAAAAGTAAGGAACAAAATGACGACTACAGACGTGTAGTTTTCGCACAAAAGTAATATAATTTATATGAATTGTTATGACTTCTTCTTTTTGGTAGCACTACAGCCCCTTTCGAGCCTTCGCTTCGTGCAAACAGCGCCTCCAACTGCCTCGGTCCATAGGCTGCGCCCTCCAGTTTCAGAAACCGAGCAGCGATGAACCTTTTTGTTATGAAACTTTAATGTAAAAAGTAAATGTTTAATTTAAAATGACACACACATTTTCACTTATATTTTAAATTGTATGCCTATAAAGAAAACTATTGCAGTGAATGATAACTAATATGTATAAAGTAAGCCCCGCCACTCAGATTTGCGTCTTATATACACAAATTATAAACATTTCCAGTGTAACTTAGCATAATATTGCCTGCACTTTATACTTATTTCAAGCTATATTGTCCAAGCATGGTATCCATATTGCAACTCTGTAGTACTCCTCAGTTGAGCTTGTTAGGGGATTTTCTCTGCAAGTTTGTCTTTTGTTGACCCTTGGAACTTGGATTCCAACACCGAAAAGGTCATTCGATAGCTTCGAGGCAGAAACAAATACTTTTTTAAACTCAACTTCAGCGTTATTGCGCAGTTCCTGCAGAGTAGAGATAATGTTATTTGCACATCTCACAGCACTAGCTAAATCATAAGAGACACTTTGAAGGTATATTGACAACGGAAGCGAGACACTTAAGAGCCTATCACACACCAACAAAGAAATCAAGAAACTACTTTTTTCTGTGGCTGAAAGATATGCACCAGCTGTTCCTGAACTTTGGCGGCCAGATTGAGAAATTTCTTCAAGACTAATACAAATGGGTTCTAGCAATTCAACAAAACTTAGCAAACTTGTGTGACGTTCAGTAAATCTGGTTTCACATATACCAAGCAGCCTTTTCTTTTTAGATTCGGGTATGTGTACCTGGATCGCATCTTTTAGCGTCTGACTGGCATGGGCATTCTTCCTAAAAAAGTTAACCACTTCTCTTATGAGATCTAAATAGTTTCTGACGTTTGATGTGGACATAGAATCAGACAATGCCAGATTAAGTCTGTGGCTGGCACAATGCACATATATTGCACTAGGGTACTGCTCTTTTATCCTAGATTGGACACCCTTAGCATGGCCACACATATTTGAAGCACCATCATACCCCTGACCTACACATTTGGCCATATCTAGTCCCATTTTATCAATTTGATCTAGAATAGATTTTGCAATATTTTCACCAGTCGTATCAAAAATTTGAACAAATCCCATGAAGTCCTCCCGCAGAAGTGGTTTTTCGTTTTCAAAATCAACATACCTGATACACAACGATAGTTGTTCAATCGTGGATACATCCATTGTCGCGTCAGCCAAGATTGAAAAGTAGTCTGTTTTTTTTATTTTTCTAACAATGCTTTCTTGGATAATTGTAGAACTTATTTCGATTACTTCATTTTGTATTTCAGGGCTGAAATACGAAGCATTTTTTCGACAATTCAAAATGTGCAATTTTAAATGGTGATCACCAGAGTTGGCTCTGAACCTCAATAAAGCCCTGAACTTCCCATCTTTTTTCCCAGGTTTTTGAAGAGTGAGAGGTCCACAGTCATCATCTCCTCTCAAAGGAAGCTCATTTTCTCCACAAAAAAGAATTGTTTCTATAATAGGTCTAAGAGCATTTCTATTTTCCTCACGTTCTTTGGCACGTTAACTGTTTGACTGGGTTGCCACATCTTCAATGTTCCCTGACATGACTTTAAGGGAATTATCTGCATTCAATATGCTCTTACAATAGTATTGAAGTTTGGTGTGGCTATCAATTTTTTCAATTGCGTTTTTCCAGCGTCTGAATGGGCTGATAACAAGTGATCCAGGATTTTCGTGGTTGCCTTTACCCATTCCACAGGCCTCATTACAAAGTACAAAGCACACTTTGCAGTATGTACCATCCTCGGTTTTGGAGTATGCTAACCAAGGCCACCTATCTACCCAGCAGGGCTGAAATTTTAATTGTTTTTTATTGACTTCCGTTGAAGGATACTTCAATGGGTGACTGGGTATTATTTTGGTCGATAAAGTATTCTTCCTCAAATTGTCATCCAATTTTCCATGCTTCTTTATGCTTGCCACGTCGAAAGTATCCGGTTGGAAACATAAGAAGTTACTAGAACCCTCTGGTACCAGAATATCTTTTGACTGCGTTTGGCTTACAGACGTCGCTATAGTTTTCGGTAACATAAGTGTCGAGTGCAAGCCAGTCCCGAGCGGCGTATTTCCCGAAAGTATCTCATCACAGCTTTCAGAGAGAATTGTTTCTGTAGACTCTTGCAGTTCTGATGATGAAGGGTTCCCTAGAAAAAAAACATGAACTGCAAATATTTATGTATGGAGGACGATACAATAAGGCCCGTTGCTTACTTTAGCTAGCTGGACTGGCTGGCTGGTTGACATTGTACGAGATGGCTTAGCTGATACATCCAGCACTCGAGCTGTACAAACTAACTCAGCTCACACAGTTATTTGATCATGCTGTCAATAAAGAAATAAGTTGTTTTTTGGCATTTTCGCATCCAGCCATCCAGCCAAAGTGAGCAACCGGCTTAAATTCTAGGCCTATTTGTACGATAGGAATAAGGTTTTGCAGTATGATTGTAACATTTGTCTATATCGCGATACATACACGTGAAATCTGTGTAAATGATCTAGTAAGTAAAAAAGTGACAGCCAGAATACTGGAATATTATTAATAGCTAAAAAGTTAATTGTTGGATTTATTTGGATTATTTAAATAAAGAAGTTTGCCATCGAGCCCAACAGTTGTGATTTTCAAAACCATAGTTGCACAATTAAAAATCGAGTATACATTGCAATATTTAAACGATTATAAGCAGTTGCAACTTCTTTTCGGGAAAACTATTAACCAAAAATATATGCATACTCGTACAATTGGATACTACAATACCTTCAAAGCTTTTGCGTGAAACCCAATAAGCAGTGGTGGCACTGCATTGGAAATGTACGAGGAATCACACAGAATAATATTGCAGCATTAAACTTACATATTGAAACTTTTTGTTGTTTTGAGAAGCAAGTAGTTATTCTTGTCGATCTTTTCATGATTGTACGTGTATTACTACACAAAAAAAAATTTAAGTTATAAATACACAGTTTAATGATCACTGAGACACACTACTCTAACTATCTCTAAGCGAAGGCCCGAGAGGGGCTGTAGTGCTAAAAAGAAGAAGAAGAAGGAGACACACTAGCACACTGTTTGGTAGCGAAACGAAAAGGCTTGACAGGCGACAAGGGGCCCCGTGAACACTAAAAAACAATAACAGACTAGACTAGACACATAGACTGTAGAGGATTTCAGGTGACACCCAAATTTCTGTTAGCAGCGAGTACCGGCACTATGCGGTAGCAGGCAAGAGCAAAAATAATTATGCTGCGTTCCGATGCCCACGACGCAGCTCGACTAGTAGCTCGACAAGCAGGCTGTTTACACGCATGACCCCACGCCGACGTGTAAAAGAAAGAGCATTGGCGTCAAACTTGTTTACAATCCCATTTTAAGCTCCTCGTATCAATGCGGCCAATGTAAGCAAAGTAGCACGAGAAATCAAAGCGACTGAACTCGTAGGAACAGGAACACCAAATGAGTCATCTCTGTGTTTCAAACGATCACAGATGAAAGCGTCTTTCACTTTCCACGAAAGCAACAAATCCCGTGGAACTGATTCTGTTCTATGATGCTGAAATTATTACATAAAACCTGTATACTAGTAATATAATAGAATTACTTCTGAAATACATTTATTAACAATCCCTATTATAGCAAGTTCATTTCCATGCGCGTTTTATTCAAATAAAATACTTCTCTATTGTTTGTCGTATTTTTAAGATTTTATAAAACGAATTTCACAAAGATCTACCCATTTTGTATCCTGTCGGTCCATCCGTCCGTGCGTCGCAGCAAGTTTTCTCAGAAATTCTAGAAGCTACAAGCATCAATCTTTGTCGGGAGGTTGAAATTTTTGATCAATAAAAAGTTCAGGTCTAGTAAACATTTTCAAAGGTTCATGAGGTCCCCCATATGCCGACCTGGCCCTTCAAAATGTTATTTTCATTAAAAGTAGTCCAGTGGAGTAACAAAATAAAGGTATTGGTGAGCACTTCAAGAATCTGAAATCAAAAAGTCAACTTGAATCAGAGGGTCCAGGAGGAGCCAAAATGTACGAAAAATGTTGTGTCTACCCCCCTCCCCCCCTCGCGATTGGACACCTTTGAAAAATCTGAAAAAAACGAGGAGGTGGGTCCTCACGAGTACAAGGCAACAAAAAAGTCACAAATCGAAATCCACATAACTATGTTAGTAATAGTATGATTTGTGAATTTTATATTTTGTTCCATAAAACCATAACGGTTCCCTTAAACTTCTTGAAATTACCCAAACATGTGCACCAAGACATTTGCCTTATGCACTGAAAATTCCATTAAAAGCAGATTATAAACAAGTGAGATGTAGCCATTTGATTTATAAGAGCTACAACGACAAAATCATTTGCTGATATTTATCTGTACAATTGTAGTTACTTCAACACAGCCTCGGCAGTACAATTTTCTTCAGATTTGCATTAAAAATTTTGGGGGTAAAGTTTAAACTGAATATGTTGATTAACAGAGCATTTAGCGAAATTATTTAAGCTTAAAAGAAATGGCGGCTATTTTGTGTTGAACGGATTTATTGATTTTAGTAAAATAATTCAGCGATTTCCTCTGCGACGATTGGATGTATGATTGTGTTTAATCCTAGGATAGTTACAAAGCTCTTTTGACAAGAACGTAGGTCTGTCTACCCGACTGGATATTCTATAAAACTTTTTGGGGGGTCCAGACACCACGGACCCCCCCCCCCTGGCTACGCCACTGCTGAGAGCTGATAATGAATTTGGACTAGATACTCATGAAAGAATTAATTCACATTATTTTGTGTGCCCCGTACACCGATGTATTGAACATTGTCTTGGTGGCACACTTGACGAAGCGACGCGATGTGAATGCAGATCGCACGAGCGTCGTGTGACGTAGAAAGAGCGATGGGGATGCTAGGGAGTGGAGGTATTAAAAAAAGTATATATTGTATATATATATATATATATATATATATATATATATATATATATATATATATATATAAACGAGTTTATTTATATATATATATATATATATATATATATATATATATATATATATATATATATATATATATATATATATATATATATATATATATATATATATATATATATATATATATATATATATATATATATATATATATAAGGTACTCTCCGCAATAGGCTAAATTCTCTCCAGAAATTTACCTAAAACACTCTCTATTAAAATTTCATCTGGATGATTAAATTCATTCCACGCACCTCCATACTATCATTCGCATCCATTTGATGGCAATTAATTCTTGATGTTGTATAACTCCTATTCAAGACCAAAATACTTGCTTCAATATGTTACAATGCTCGTTCATATCAATAACTCAATAGGATCCACACCAGCCTTATTAAAACCACTCAACTGAAATCCAATATTGGTTTTAAGGCAACATTAAAGCGCACCTTCTAAATGCAGCGAGGCTTCCTTTTATCCTCCCTGCCATGTTCGAATGTGTCTGAAAAACGTGAGACCTCGGCGACAGATTAGAGCTTTCGCATGATTGATCAAAAGCCAAATTCGCCGAAACGAGTGCGATAAGAAAGGGTCCTAATTGCGATCATTGAAATGTCGAGTCTTAAGTCATGCGACACTCAATACCTGGCTGCGCAGTGCCACGGTTGCCTTAAAACATGTGATCTACTTTACACCGTGGGGAGTGCTATTAGCCGAACAACCGTCAATAATGCAGCAACATACAATATGGGTACAAGAGATAAAATACAACAAACAAGATGCAAGACTTGAGATAGGCGATACACTCGATTATGGGTGAGTAAGAAAGTCGCCCGAAACACAACCTCACCTCAACTTCTTAATTTCGAATTGGGCTGGTGATCAAGAGCTCGGAACCTGAGCAAACCCAATCGACTCACTAGACCGTGGTCAACGTTTCTTTTATTTTATCTATTGAGGCTAATACGAAAACGGTAACAATGTGATGGACACAGAAATGCCGCCACCAGGATTATCTGCTTATCCTCAGTGATCTTAAATGGTATCTGTACGATGCCGCCTTTGTGCTATAGATACAGGCTTGTGCACTAGGATGACAATTTTTTTATGTCGTTTGTTGGTTGCAGATTTGAGTACGAGTATTATTATTCGGCAATGGAGTGCTTTCTGTTTGATGAGTTCGGCAGTTCGTGCGGCATTATTATCATAAGTTTATTCGCCAATGGCAAATAGGAAGAAAATGACATCATATGCGAGTATGTAGTTTTACTTATTAATTTTGTGTTGCGTAATTTCAAGCCTTAAAATTGAGTTTAAACAAATAATGTTTCAAATCATAGCTAGATTGAACAATGCTTCTTGACCACACATTTATACGGTATCAGTGAATAAATTTTAAATTTATGAAATTTGTAGCATAACTGCCGAATAAACATTTTATAACGAGCACGGGTAGAACATGTTAATTGGTTGCTTCGAGATTTGAATGAATTGATAAATAAGTTCGTGAAAAGCTAATAGTAGAGTGACAACAGTGTAATAATAGAATTCCACCCGCATAAAGATGACTTTTTTCTTTCAAGGTTTACTATTAAAATATAAGCAGCATAATTTTTGTGATAGCGAAGAACTACGTTGAAAGTTTCCAGCGAAAAATCAAAACGACGTACTTGCTTTTTTAACCGGCATCCAAGGGGAAAATGGCCATCAGTTTGTCCCGTATACTTATTTATTTGTTGCTTTTTTTATATACTCGCCTGTTCACTCATAATTTTTGAACGGGACTTTATAAACGAGTACCGTTTTCAGCAAATGATAACGCGTACTTTCTCTTAGGCCAGACTTAAAGGACAAGAAAATAAAACAACGGTAAAGGACTTTTACCGTTCAAACTAAAAAATTTCCTACTTTCACCATGATTTTCAGTGTAACTGATCGACGCATATAAGGATTTTGATTGCAGTGGTGTTGCGAATTCCGGCGTACCGACTTTCTCCCATTCGCAACTTCAAATTGCCGCCGCAACTTCTCCCCCTTCCTTTGGGCACTCCTACCTTCTCCTTTGTGTATTTATTTATTTTTATTAACATTTTTCCAACTTTCCTATAATTTTTACTTCCCCATCATCACAATCCTACCCTTTTCCCTTATTTCCAACTACAAAAAAAACTAATAATTTCAATTTTCCCACTAACAACATTCCATTGATAAATTCCCACTAACAAAACTTCATTCAGTACCTTTTCCCTAACAAAACCTAATTCCTTCCTTCATACTAACTAATTCTATTCCCACTAACAAATTTCATATTTTTACACTAACAAAAATTTATTCATGTTTCCCTTTTAACAAATTTCCATTTTTTGCCCATCAAGAAATAGATGAAGTTGCTAAACTGATGAATGGAAGATCGATAAGTCGTAGCTCCATTGGTTACGGCGCGAGTTCTCGACCGAGGGTCTGCTGGAACCCTAAATTGAAGTTCCCCCGGGCGCAGGGAAGCACTCTTTTTGGGGTATCGGCAAAATCAATAGTTTTCGTGATCTATATGTGACACTTTGCATTCAATCCAGCGATTCTTGGAGGATGTAAATTGCCATATATGCCAATCATGGATACTATTGTGATTGTCGATACGGGAAAAAAGTTGTGTGGGTAGCGGAATCGAACTTCGATTACGTTACTCACAGGCGGCAGCGGGAATTTAAAAATGAAAAGGATTGCGGAATCTGATTTGCGGAAGGTGGAAATGCTGGATTGAGTGCATTGGATTGGGTCAGTCAGTATTTAACGTCAGAAAGAAGTGTGAGCGCATTGGGGTGGGAATTTTTCGGAGTCCGTTGCGAGTTAGAAAGTGGAAGAAGTTCTTTGGCGGTGTGAAGAAGAGTTTTTGTTAATCGAAAGACTTGCATTTTGGGGATTTTAATTTGGGGTTGGGATTTCCAGTGTGGGTGTTGGGTGAATTTTGGGGGAAAATAGTTTTAATTTGGATGTTAGTACAGAAAGTACGAAAGTTCAAGTGACAGACACAAACTAATTCAAAGCGTGTTGTGAACTAAATGAAATTTATAGATAACCAAAAGAATTAAGAAGGAGTGAAAAAAAGAAGAAAGAAAAAACGGTGAATTTAAAAAAAATTCTATTCTAATGTGAAGAGGAACAAAAATACAGTGCCGGAGGATACGAGTGAGAAGTTATACAGTTCAAACAAGCCATTGTGGAAATTATAAAAGGTGGCCGTTTTACCATCCCTCTTGAATTTTTTTTTGTACATTCCAGAGACTTCACCTTTAGTTTTCAGAGGCCCCCCGCTTCCTTCTTGGCCTTTCCCCGAGCGCTCGGAGTTTTGCAGGAAAGTAAGTGAGTGAAGATTTGATTCTTCCTTCACTTTTTTTTGCATTATCTTCTTTACTTTTTGCATTGTTTCAAATTACTTGATTTTTCATAGTTTTGTATGTTTAGTTAACCTTGGTTTAATCATTATTTGCTTAAATCCGATTTTGAAGGGACGGATTTGATTGTAATTAGTTTCTTTTTTTTTGTAAAATTTGTGAATTGTTTTTTTTTATATAATTTTTGGTAAATAAAACGGCCAAGTCACATTAGAAACCATATTTTCATTTCTTCAAATGACCTCCTCCTTTCCCGTCCTTTTCCCTTTGGGTTAGTTATTGTATGTAGGGTGGCTCAGCACAAGCAGAGGGTGTCCCGGAAGTCCCACGACACGACTGAGCGCTAGCCGGCCTCAGTATGCCACCCCGGGCTACGCACCCCTCTGCTAATACTTAATGTCTGCAACTGCGGTGACTTCCGTGGTTGCAACAGTGGTTTCAAATGAAAGGCAATATATTGGCCTAAAATGTTTCGACCCGAAATTGTAATCGTTTCAAGGGCTCAGTAGATATTAACGATTGAATATGGTACACTGATATCGAGAAATTGAATTTCAATGATCCGAAGTATGCCAATTATTTTGCGACTATTCAAAGTGTAGTGAAGTTCGAATGTTCAAATCAGTCCGTAAAGGACTGCAACGATGTTCTGCTGCCTCGGCAGAGGAAGGTGTCGGTATCTGCCGAGAATGCCCTCGTCTGGAGACGCGTGAATGCGCTGGCAGGCTAGCATTGCGGTGTCGTGGGGCGGGTTCATTTCCCCAGCACGAGGACCCACTACAAAAAATTTCGCATTCACGAATTGGACTGCAGATCAAAAGGCGACCGAAGTCGCAAAAATTGTAGATAACCTCACAGAGGGAGATAGAACTTGTTACGAGAACAAGTGGAACCTGAAAAGAAAGGCGAACTTGGGGTGACCTCGTCATTACCCGACGAAGTTCATGGCCCACAAATGAAAGAGGGGCAAACGGGTGGTGGTGGAGCCCCTTCGCACCCACCCAACCGGAATAAATCCATGTATATCTTGTTGAAGTGGCCAGGTATTCCTCTTCTGAGTGGAAAACTCATACAACTTGAATTGCATGAACTTTCCCATCAGAAGGGGAGTACCCCGGTGACCCATTTATGTCATAGAATTATACAATTGGATTGCATAACTCTATGCCATAAAGAGGCACTCTGCTTGGGCCACTCAACCCACGAAGTCACCTGAAACAGAAAAAGGATTAATAAGTACCCGGTGGCTGGCTCATGGTTTTAGGGGGCAGCCTGCCACCGTACCGAGTTCTATACCCGGTCAGAGTGATCGGAAAGGAAAGACCGACGTTGTACGTTTAATTCAACATTCCTTTAATAGATATATAAAGTGCACAACATAGAATTTAAAATCAATTTACAATTTGATTTTATAACTTCAATCATATAAATATATCTTTTAATATATTATATATAGGAACAATAAATAATGTTAAAATATAAACTTTAGGTCACGTTCTCTTTGTGCTTCATAAGTTTAAATTGTAAATGATCAAAATGTTAATAGCGTGTGCAAGTCGAGGGCAATTATTATCAACGCTTGAATAAATCGTAGTCCTTTATCGAAAAGGCAACTATTTTTCCTTTGCAAAGAGAATCTGAGTTGCGAGCAGATCATTTCTACCGGTTTATTTTTAAAAAACTATGCAGGATTGCTCTTTTGTTTGATGATAATAATCATCCGTGTTTTCTGTTTTATCATTTGAACCTATTTCCAAATTTTATGTACATTTATTTTCTTGTTTACTTTATTGAATTATTATAAATACTTATTTGTTGTTTTGTTTTCAATACCTTGTATTGTTTATAAGATGAAAGATCATTAGGATATAGTATTTTGGACTTGTTTGAATCTTTATCTTCAATGTAATAGAATAATTAAATATTTTTTTTACCGTTTAACAAAAAAAAGATAGTTCGTAATAAAAAATATACCGAAAGGGTACTTACCCACATGGTCTGTCGAGCGCTCGATGACGATGCAGGTATCCTCTAAATTACTGGGCATGGACCACAAAAAAAAAAAGAATTATGATAATCATCAATTTTAAAAATTATTGCCAGAATAATTTAAATCAGAATCGCCAGATACAATCACTACAGGTAACAATTCGGTAAAACGGTGCTGCAATCTTTAAAAATTATGCTGAATCTATGCAGTGTAAAGCCATTAGGTTTGATATAAACATTCCGCGAGCAATCGTTTGGATTCATTGCGTGATAAAATGTCCGTAATTTCGCTTTATAGGCAGGTACAGAAGACAGGGGATCAGATTTCAAGGCTTCCTCCGCCAATTTTCACACACAATGCATTCGCCAAACATCATTGTTTTCATCGTTTAAAAACCAATACCAACGTTTCGACACTCGCGAGCAATTACGCAAATCACGCAAGTCTAAATGCGAAAAGATACTTTCAAATATGTGATCCGGCAACCGATTTATTATGGGTTCGTCTCTATTTCCACTTCGAGTTCCGCTATTCCGATTTGTGGGCTAACACTCGAAGGACTTGTAGTTGGGAGATCCGCCTGTCTGACTGTTACAACTTACAATCAATGCTCGTCCGGAAACACTTTAACCAGCCGTAACTTTCCGATAAGCACTGTGTAGGGGACGCGGGTTTTTACAGCCAGAGTATGGAGATAACTTTTGAACGGGAAGTTAATACCTTTTATATTGAATATCACTAGGGTAGTAACAAAAAAAAATCCACTTTTAGATGAGCCTGACATACGAATCGCAATTGTATGCACGCATGACGCAAAGCCCGTAATGAACCGCTCTACAGCACAGTCGTCCAATCGACATCCCCGTATCAACTCCCTTGATAATCCACTAACGGAACTAACAAAATTCAACGAATCACACGGAACTAACAAAATTCAACGAATCACAAGCCAACAGGAAACCCGTTTTTAGGGTTTTGTAAAATAATTTTACAAAACCCTTCTAAAATCGCGTCCTGTCTGTCCGTCTGTCCGTCTGTCTGTCCGTCCGTCCGTCCGTCCGTCCGTCCGTCCGTGTGTCACAGCAGTTTTTCTCGGAAACTACTTAAGCTAGAAACATCAAATTTTGTATGTAGGTGCAAAGTGGTGTTCTCTTCAAAGTTCGAATACAAAAAAAATTTTATAAGGTATTTAAGGGGGGTCTCCCCATATAGGGGAGTGACCCCCCGAAAAAAAAATTTCATTGAAGGTGGTCGATATGGGTATCAAATGAAAGGTCTTGATGAGAACTTTTCAAAACAGGTCTTTGTTTGGCAAAGTTTGCTTCAAGGGGTGCACAGGGAGGGGAAATACACGAAAAATTTGTGTCCCCCCCCTCGCGATTGGACACCTGTGATCCGAAAAATCTGAAAAAAATCAGGAATGTAGGCCTTGGTGAGTACAACAACTACAAATACGTTAGAAGTCGCAATTCACTCAACTTTGTTAGTAATAGTATGATTTATCGATTTTATGTTATCTCGAATAAAATCTTAACGGTACCCTTAAATTCTATGAAATTCAGTACATAGATGACTATTTATAAGGTTGACCTATTCTGAAAGTTTCATAAAGATTGAATCATATTTAGCGAAGTTATAGCGGTTTGAATTTTCCTGTATTACTATGGAACAATATGCGCTGCATTTATTACTATGGCAACATATGGCTATGGAACAACATGCGCTTTTTACCGACTCAGACACTACAGTTTTGCTAGGATTTGCATGAAAATTTCAGGAATGATAGGTGTCATGAATATCTTTGCGAATCGGTTCAGCTAGTGGTATCAGTAATCGTAATACAAAATAGTGGCTGTTTTAAATGCGAAGATTGAATAATTTTGAGTTATTTTTTCCCAACTTCAACGTTTAAGGTGCATGCTTTGAACACTTGATTCAATTTAATGAATGACTGAAGATGAGTACCTACAATTAATACTCATAAGCGAAGCAAGTCAAGGAGGCGGGAGAGAGCTCCTAACAAGGGCTTTGTAACCATTCTAGGATTCGAAAAAATTGGCCATTAATCGATGATAACAGTACAGGAGAGTGGCTCCTGAAAATAAAAATTCATCAAACGTAGCCGGTATGAGTATGAAATGAAAGTTTTCATGGGAGCTTTTCAAAACAGTTGTTAAACCGTCAGTTTTTGCTTCAGTGGGGGCACAGGGGGGAAATACACGAAAAATGTGTTTCCTCCCTAGCGAATGGATATCTGAAATAATTATCAAGGGAGATATTTATGAGTATAATAACAACAAAAATCTCAGAACACGAAATTCGTTCAACTTTGTTAATAATAGTATGATCTTCGAATTTCATATTTTCTCCAATAAAATCGTTTCTTGATTTTATTCGATCTGGTAACTGCATTTTGTAAATTGAATACAAAACCCTTCTGACATGACCGTAGGTCTGTTTACCCAACTTGTTCTTGTCTTCTCCACTGCTTTTCTTTTCTCGCCGATACCAATCGAAAAGCGGATATCAACCTCCGTCAGATGTTCGACGAAGTACCTGACGCGGCGCGCCACACACGGATCCCCTGAAACGGTAATCACCACAAAACAAACGGAATTGCTTTGCATGGGAATTCGAGGGTTTTCCGCTGACCGTCACACATTTGCTTCTACGCCGACTTCCTCATACAAACTCAATCTTCAATATCTTACTATTCCAAACTATTGTAATCTTTGCACTTTTAAATTTTTACTGAAATTCTACTTTTCACACTCTCGAGCAAGAAATACCGTCACACTCAATGTTATTCGCACATAACTGTCCGGAACATTCATCCATTTAAAGCTGAAGCCCGGTCAAGGTGCTCCCGTGATCTCGATGTTGGGTGATCCGGTATAAGAATACAAGCCGGTTGGCTATTTTCGACGATAAAAGGATTTTGTTGCTTCAAGAACTTAAGTTTTTCGAAATTCCCCGTTCGACCGCTCGACGAACTTTGTCTTTCAATAATCCTCCCGCAATTCTTCTCCCCTATCTTCCGTCCACGCGCGTTCGCGGTTGCAACTTGACTCCCCTAACTCGCTCGCGATCGCGCTCATTGTTTAAACGCTCCATCGAAACGATCGACTCAGATCAATCACACGTTTTCGTTCATTACTACACACTACGATCGAACTAGCAGACAAACTCTTTGTGTGGAGTCCGGAAAGCGAACTCATCTGCTTACAGGTAGAGAGCTTCATCTCCGAGCACTTCTATGAAAGAATGCTATTATTCCACGAGAATTCAATGTGAAGGAGATACGCTTGAGGTAGCACAAAAGTTTCAATTCATAATGCGATTGTACAGCAATGGTACATCCAACAGGTGTGCGATGTGCACAGGTTGAATCACATCATCGCAGATTTACAGGCATAATAAAATGGAATTTAATAGGGGGCCAATTCTCTGCCCAATATCATAGTGAATCAAGGTCGAGTTAAAGATCTGTACATAACGGTCCATGACAATCTTAACATTAAGTTAGAAGAAATGATCATGCTGAGATTCTACTCACAATGAACTTACTTGCCTTTTTATCCATCGAATAATGTCCATTGTGCACAATTAGTACAATGATGCCAGAACGTTTCGTTTTCGCACTGAATAGTTATAATTTAATTCGTCATAAAAATGCATGCAAGTAAGAAAGCCGGTCGAATGTCGATTTTTATTTCACGGTAGTTAATTACCGCCTGCCTCAGTTTGTTCTGCAGACGCTAAGTGAGTGAAAAACGCGCAATACCGGAACATGCATCGCCATTCGAATGATATCACTTTAGTTTTAACTTGTATTATTTTCCACTGAATGATGGGAAAATTTCTTTAGGTTAATTTTAATTAAATCAGGAAAAAGAGAGTCATTTACGACATTTGAGAAACTTGAACTTTTGAAGTGTAGGATAACTTTTTTGGAACTCGTAGCACTAATTAGACGAGATCATTCGCGATTTCATCCTAAATTATTTAAATTTGTTGCTAAAATATGAAGGTTAGCTCAATCAATTTTTGCAGGTTTAATTAAAGTCAAACAGGTCGACATAATTTGGAGAATGTAGATTTGCAATTTGTGTCCAACGTTTGTATTAATTATTGAATTTGAGTTTGAACACATTTATTTTGCATGAAAATTTAAGGTGCTTTAAAAGGAGATTGTTGTGGAGACTTTTGCTTCTGCTGCAAAGCGTCTCGATGCCAGAGCATATCTACTTGATTACTACAAAAGATTTGATGAAGATACTGAATCTTTTGGTCTTGGTTGATAAAACTGACCATTATCTTTAATTTTCTGCATTTAAGTCAATCGTTTCCACCAGATGTAACTAACAAATTAATTCTAAATGCAGCATACATACAACATGATTTAGAGCAATTTCATTGGGGTAAATTTCATGATTGCCTTTCTCTTCCACATAAATTCTATTTCTAATGATGAACTTATTAAAAAATATGTCATTTGGCAATTAATTCGTTACTTTCTAGATCATATTATACATACTTAAAGACCAACATGAATCGCGACCTAAAAAGACTTTTCCTTCTATAATAATCTTCTATATGATAACTTTAAAGATGAACATGAAAATACATGTTTGAGTTTTCAGTTAATTATAAGACATAATTTCTATGACGCTTTCATGAAAATTATGTGCCAAAGTTGATTGAGAATGAAGGCGATGGGTATCGAATAAACATGACTGAGTGATACGGTTAAGAAGCATCCTTTTATGTTAATTTCTCGAGAGAAATTTACCTATTGTGGAGTTGACTTTATGTTAATACATCTATTTTCTTCTTCGTAGCACTACCATCTCTCTCAGACCGTCGCTTTCCGCAAAAAGTGCCTCCAACTATTTTGGTCCATTGACCGTGTGCTGCAATTTCAAAATCCAGCGATGAACTGTCTTCGTCGACCGAGTCAGACCAGCGTTTCCTCGGTTTCCCCACTGATCTCCGGCCTTCAGTTCTCGCAATGAATACCTTTTTGGGTATCCGTTGTTCATCCATACGATTCACAATGATCCCCATCCTGCTTCGCTCCGATTATTCGCCTCAGGACCCGTCTCTCAAAGGCGTTCAATATGATTACAAATACTTGGGTTAGGGTCCATGTTTCACACCCATAGCATAGCATAGGTCTTATCACAGAGTTCCATACTTTGAGCTTTGTTTTCCTGTGTATGCAGCTGGTCTTCAAGATAGTCAAAACTTAATAAAGTATTTTATTTGCGAGCTTTATTCTTCGGCGAATTTGTCTCTTTCATTACTGGTTCTCGTTATTTTGACGCCTAAATACACAAATTCTTTCACATTTTGATACTGAATTCGCCAAATGTTATATTTAGGTTATTTGAGGTATTTTACCTTAACTGCGTCATGAGCTTTGTTGTTTTCTCATTGGTTTATAGATCTACTAGTTCTGCTTTGTTGTCGAGTTCCAGGATAAGTTCTTTGGCAGTTGTAAGTGACCGTGACAAAATTCTGATGTCATCCGCAGAGGCTACCACTTGGCTTGACTTGTACAGCAACGCACCTCTTGTATTGACATGTAGCTTTCTGATGACATATTTATATATATAGTAGTAATGAGTCCATCTCCCTGCTTTAGTCCGATATTTGTGTCAAAGGCCTCGGTGAATCTGCGGGCTTGGAAGGTTGTCAACGTGATTGTCATTTTGGAAAGACAGACTAATTTGGATGGGATAGCAAAGCAAAGCAAAGCATTACTTCGAAATGTACGGTTACGATCCATACTATCGTATGCTTGCTTAAAGTCAACGAAAATTTGGTATACGTCTATGTTAAACTGCTAGCATTTCTCAAGTACATGCGTGATGGCGAACAATTGATCTATCGTCAATCGACGTGCTCTAAAATCACCTTGATACTCCCCAATAATACTGTTGGTGTATGATCTGATTTCATTCTCTAAGATCTTTGAAAACATTTCGTACGCCGTACAAAGCAGCGATATGCCTCTATAGTTTTAGCACTGTGGCTTGTCACTTGTTTTGTGGATAGGAAATATGATTGATTGGCTACTCTCGCTCGGCATATGCTCTTGTTACCAAATGGGCTGGATGATTTTATGGATGGGCCTCTGAACACCACTGCTACCATATTAAATGAGCTCTACTGGAATCTCACCAACGTCCGGCTTTTTATAATTCTTTTGGGCTTTGATGGTGGAACAAACTTCATCCGAAATTGGTGGGGCCAACGGAAGCTCTCTCTTTTAGCTCCGATGGTCTGGAGTTGTGCAGAGGATCAAGGTGATTCTTGAAATTGATGCCCATTTTCGGCTGGTTGTTGAGGTTCTCCGTGAAATTTTTGGCCACAGACGCCGTTTGGAGCCTATCGATATCGAATTATTGTGAATACGCCTTTGATACCAAATCAAGTAATGATTTGAGTTAAAATTGGCTCCTCGGAATGTACGAACGTCAAGTATGCTCGAAGTTCGACGTTATTGGATCCAAACATGGGCAATTTAGTTTTGAAACAACCGGCGATACTCAGGTCATTTTATGTATGCGTCGATATGGAAAGCAAGTCGAACATGTGACTAAATTTTTGCTACATGCAAAGTTAATTCATTTCGTCGTGGTGGCTACGAGTATATCCTCCAATCGATGAGACAGCTCATTGCCAACCTTAGCATTGAAATCACACAGGACTATTTTTGTGTCTTTTTTAAGTAATGAGTCAAATAATCTTTTCAAGTAATTGTAGAGCGTTTCCTCCGTTTCTTTGTCGTCTTTTTTGATCTGGGCGTGTACGTTGATCAGCCAAATTTTGCTTGTATGCGGATCGCTCACATTCGTTCATTGACTGCCTTAAAACCAATGACGTGTGATTTTCTCGTTTTTTTTAAATCTCATATCTTGAATATCATTTCCAGTTCAGTTTGTTTCATGGATTGTCAATATGTTTAATTTATATTGACTGGCCTGTTGTAGAAGCTCCTTAATAGCGTCAAGGTAATTGAGTGATCTGACATTCCAATCCCATAGCCTTTTTTTCGTTTGTGACGCAGTTGCCGTAGATAAACTCCATTCCTAGGGTTTATTGCAGGTTTTGAAACAATTTAGGGTTTTAAAGGAACGGGGGATTAGCCCGTTGCCCAACTTCCATTCCGGCGGCATAGTTAATGCTTTCGATTCGGTTACCAGGCGTAGAAGACTCGCCTTCATCCCCCTTGCGTCGCCACAAAGGGGATGTATGCAGGATTTAGTAGCAGATGTATTGGATGTTATTAGCATTTCTCGGCATTTAATTTCCCATCATTGGGACATGAGTGAACACAATTTGCGACCCCAAAACCATTTACTACCATGTATTCGTGGGATTTAGTATGAAGAATCATCGAAGCAGGGGGTCGGGGAACATGGGGACCCCTCCCTCGCTATATATATATATATATATATATATATATATATATATAGGTTGTAACGGAACTTCGCCTCCGCTTCCGTTACTGCGGAAGTTCCGCAAGAAATCCTACCTTCTCCTCCGCCTCCGTACAATTTTTGCGGAGTTGTAACGGAGTTTTATTGACGTAATTATAGAGCAATAACGCGCGAGCGACGCTCGCTCCCGACAGCCGTCCACTCGCGTGTTCCGCGCGAAATGGTCGAGATTTAACGAGTGCGCGGCGGGAACACGGTTGGGATGGGGGCACGGGCGGGCATATGTTATTTGTCAAATGAATGACACACAACAGGAATCAACCTGTCGTTGTCGAATTGTTTGTACGAGTAAAACGTTACGAAATTTCACCGATGTAATATACCTAACTATAATCGAACCGCGATTGTTTTAAGTGATTTAGTGCAAAATAATTGTTCTGCTTAATTAAGTTGCATGATGAAGCCGAAAACAAGTGTGATTTGGCAGTTTTTTTGTAGAAATAGATAGTAATTTTGCGAAATGTAAAACCTGTGGGAAAAACTATTCAAGGAAAGGTCGGACTACGACATCGCTGAAAGGGCATTTGAAGTCTGTTCATAAAGAAAAATACGAAGAACTATGTGGAGCACAAAAAGAAAGAGAACAAGAGAAATCAAAACAGTCTCCGTGCGTCACACCATTACAACAAGCCAAAAGGCAGCTGTCGTTAGAAGAATCTTCAAAAAAAAGTCAAATTTGGGATACATCACATCCCAAGGCAAAGAAAATGGACAATATGATCGGAGAAATGATTTCTTTACAAAATCTTGCGTTAAATTTTGTCGGAGGTATTGGTTTTCGCCGTGTTAAGCAGCTTTGCCAAATTATCAATTAAGAGGGCGTCAGTTTTTTACTGACCATGTTTGTAATTAAATATATACTAGAGTAGCTACCAAAATTAGGCAAATGCTTAAAACTTTTTTAAAAACTGTCATTCATTACTGATGTTTGGTCTGAGCCAAGTGCTAACGTGTCACTTCTGAGCCTAACTGCACATGGGATAACTGACGATTTTACCCGTATGAAAATTGTTTTAAAATGTTGCTCACTTCATGGGCAACACACCGGTGATATAATTTGTAACAATTTCAATATGATGCTACAGGAGTGGAACATCCAGGACGAGTAATTGCATTGCTTTGTTAGAGATGGTGGATCAAATATGGTCAGGGCAATGCATTTAGCCGATATACCTGACGTGAGTTGCACAGTCCATCAACTGCAACTGTGTGTTCGTTCTGCGCTCGAGACCCTTGAAGTAAAAAACTTAATCACAAAATGCAAGAAGATATCAGGCCATTTTAGTCATTCACAGATAGCTCAAGATGAGCTGACTAAAATTCAAACTGAGCAACTTAATCAACCTGCACTTCGCATTATACAGGACTGTGTTACCAGGTATGTTTGTTTATTTACATATATGTATACATTTTTTAACAGCTTTGTATAAAACTTGACAAGGAGTTATTTGTTTAAGGAGTTATTTGAGTTATTTGTTTCCTTTTTAGGGTTTTGTAAAATAATTTTACAAAACCCTTCTAAAATCGCGTCCTGTCTGTCCGTCTGTCCGTCTGTCTGTCTGTCCGTCCGTCCGTCCGTCCGTCCGTGTGTCACAGCAGTTTTTCTCGGAAACTACTTAAGCTAGAAGCATCAAATTTTGTATACAGGTGTAACGTGGTGATCTCTTCAAAGTTCAACTACTAAAAAATTTTATAAGGTATTTAAGGGGGGTCTCCCCATGTAGGGGAGTGACCCCCCGAAAAAAAAAATTCACTGAAGGTAGCCGATATGGGTATCAAATGAAAGGTCTTGATGAGAACTTTTCAAAACAGGTCTTAGTTTGGCAAAGTTTGCTTCGAGGGGCGCACAGGGAGGGGAAATACACGAAAAATTTGTGCCCCCCCCCCCCCCTCGCGATTGGACACCTGTGATCCGAAAAATCTGAAAAAAATCAAGAATGTAGGCCTTGGTGAGTACAATAACAACAAATACGTGAGAAGTCGCAATTCACTCAACTTTGTTAGTAATAGTATGATTTATCGATTTTATGTTTTCTTGAATAAAATCTTAACGGTACCCTTCAATTCAATGAAATTCAGTACATAGATGTCTATTTATAAGGTCAATTAACCCTGCAAGTTTCATAAAGATTGCAACATATTTAGCGAAGTTATAGCGGTTTGAATTTTCCTGTATTACTATGGAACAATATGCGCTGCATGTATTACTATGGCAACATATGGCTATGGAACAACATGCGCTTTTTACCGACTCAGACACTACAGTTTTGCTAGGATTTGCATGGAAATTTCAGGAATGATAGGTGTCATGAATAACTTTGAGAATCAGTTCAGCTAGTGGTATCAGTAATCGTAAAACAAAATAGTGGCTGTTTTAAATGCGAAGATTGAATAATTTTGAGTTATTTTTTCCCAACTTCAACGTTTAAGGTGCATGCTTTGAACACTTCATTCAATTTAATGAATGACTGAAGCTGAGTACCTACAATTAATACTCATAAGTGAAACAAGTCAAGGAGGCGGGAGGGAGCTTCTAACAAAAGGGCTTTGTAACAACTCTAGGATTCGAAAAAAATTGGCTATTAATCGATGATAACAGTACAGGAGAGTGGCCCCTGAAAAAAAATTTATCAAACGTACCCGATATGAGTATGAAATGAAAGTTTTCAAAACAGTTTTTAAACTGTCAGTTTTTGCTTCAGTGGGGGCACAAGGGAGAAAGGGCACAAGGGAGAAATGGACATCTGAAATAATTATCAAGGGAGATATTTATGAGTATAACAATAACAAAAACCTCAGAAGTCTAAATTCTTTCAACTTTGTTAATAATAGTATGATCTTCGAATTTCATAGTTTCTCCAATAAAATCGTCATTGACATGCATCTTGACTTTATTCAATCTGGTGACTGCATTTTGAAAGTTGAATACAAAACCCTTCTGACATGAGCGTAGGTCTGTTTACCCAACTTGTTTAAATTTTATTTTGCACTAGAAAACATCATGACGCCCAAAATTTGTGAAATCAGTGCGGAGGAGAGGAAAATTATGCTTAAACTTAAGAGTGAATGGAAAACTTTGCGTGAAATTGGTTAAATAGTTGGCAGAACACACTCCTCTGTCCAGTATGTGGGGGAAACATTTAATACAAGTGGTTCGATTATGTCAAAGCCTCGTTGTGTTTGACCCTCCATACTGATTGAACGCGAAAATAGAAACGTTTTGCAGGCAGTTTAAAAGGACTCTCGAGTAACTGCTTCCCAAATTGTTGCAAATATAAAAGACTATTTTGGCAAGCTTCTCCTCGAAGATACCATACGAAAAATACTAAAGAGAGATGGATTTCGCTCACGCATAGCACGTAAGAAACCATACATTTCGGAAGTGAACAGGAAGAAACGCGTGGATTCCGCAAAGAAAATATACATATAAACAAGCCACCAGAGTTTTGGGAACAGGTCTTATTCTCTGACGAAAACAAATTTTTCATATTTGGTATTAAAGGAAGAAAGTTAGTGTAGTGGAAGAGCGTTACTGCCCTCGAAAAAGAAAGTCTCGTACCAACTGTGAAACATGGTGAAGGTGGTATGATGGTCTGGGGGTGCATGGCGGCAGAAGGAGTTGACCAACTTATATTTATAGAATCAACCATGGATCAAAACGATTACCTTAATATTTTGAAGGTGAATTTGAAGCAAAGCGTTCAGCAGTTGAGGTTTGGTTACGATTTCTGGTTCCAGCAATATAATGATCCCAAGCACACAGCACACAATGTGAAGCTTTGGTTGCTCTACAACACAAAACATCAACTGTGTACGCCGCCCCGATCCCCAGACGTTAATGCCATTAAGCATTTGTGGGACTTCTTGGAGCGCAAGATCCGTCAGCACAGCATATCCTCGAAGGAAATGCTGAAAAATGTCATCGTCAATGAATGGGGCAAAATTACCAGGCAGGACACTGCCAAATTGGTTCACTCCATACCAAATCGACTAAAGGAGGTCCTTAAAAGAAAAGGTTATCCCAACAAGCTATTAAGCCCTGATATGTAATCAAATATTTGAATATTTCCAATTAATATTGTCATGTGCGGATACTTTTTCTGGTTCGTTTGAGTGCGGCTTTTTTGTTTTTATTTTGTAAAATATAGTTTTTAAAGGATTCCACAGCAAAAATGTATAGAAAAGATAGTTTCATTCATGAGTTAATTTTGTTGCTTAAATATTTAAATGTAGCAGCCTTCTTTAGCATGAATTTCCCAATATGTTGCTTTCTTTTGATTTTGTACGGATACTTTTTCTGGCAAGTGTATATTTATCTCTGACATAAATAGCGTCTTGAGATGGACTCCTTGTAAAGATTCAATATCAAGCAGGCAAGAGTTGTTGCTGTAATCTGCAGTAGAATCAATTAAAATTTCTTCAGGTTTTTGGATTCTTAAAAAATAATGAAGGCACCAGGCAGCTAACACAATCTTATCTACCATAACCGGCTGTACTTGCATTGGTCCATGAAATACTCTAAATCGAGTCCGTAAAATGCCAAAAGCATATTGTACACATCGGCGTGCACGTGATGAGCGATAATTAAATATTTTATTCAACGCCTTCTGCTCAAATAATTTTCCAATCAATGATTTTTCGTATATGCCGCCATCGCTGTTTCGTCCATAAGCGCCCACGTCAATCATGATAAATTTGTATTGAGCCTTTGCAAGCGCTAGTAATACAATAGAATGTTGTTGTTTATAATTATAAAAAGTAGAACCAGCGTTGATTGGACAAATGATGTTCACGTGTTTTCCATCTGATGCTCCAATACAATTTGGAAAGTGCCAAAAATTTTTGTAGTCTTTTGAAATATTTTTCCACATTTCTTCTGAAGCTGTAGGCACAAAAATAGGTGACGTATTCTTCCAAATAGCTTCACAAACTTCTCGTATATAACTCTCACAGTAGAAAACCCCAAATGATAGCTGAACGCTAGTGACCGAGAAATGTTTCCAGTAGCTTAAAAATCTGGAAGTAAAGAAATTATAATTATTTTATTTGTTTGCAGCATCTAAAAATCTGACAGTCAAGAAATCATAATTATTTCATCTGATTCCAGTGGCTAAAAATCGGATAGTAATCAAATCATAATTATTTTACCTTTCACAGTAAATAAATGCAAGGATGAGTGGACAAAGCTCAGAGACGCTTTCGCCGGTGCCTTGAAACAACGTAGAAACAAAAAAAGTGGACAAGCTGCGGCAGGCTTCGTGCCATGGAAGCATGAAGAGAGCATGAGTTTTCTCCTTTCTTATATGGACTGTCGGTTGACAAAAACAAATATTATGACCCCACCCGAATCACCGTCTGCTTCTGTAGATGACCCTTTTGAAAGTGGTACAACAAGTGCAAGTTCTACTTCTAGTTATGAATCTTTTCGAACATGATCCAGTTTGGCCAGTGAAGAACCAAATAAAAAAAAGAAATTAGAAGATCTCTTTGATTTAATGAAATCCTCCCATGAATTAAGACTTCAAAAACTCAACGTAAAACAAGATATGGATGAAACTGACTTATTCTTCTTGAGTATGAGTAAGGCAGTTAAAATGCTGCCAAAACTGGAACAAACTAAAATTAAATTAAATTTGCACACCGCTATCTCCCAAGCCGAAATACAGCAATTGGAAGACAAGGAAAACATTATACGACCGCCAATTAACATTTTGTCGGAACAAATAATACAGCCAGCTCCACAGGATCCGCTCTCCATAAACATCAAAGCTCCAGCCGACTTTCCGCCACCAACAAACAGCCAGTCAACTCCACACGCTCAATTTTCTACAAAAGTTCCGTTAACAACATCAAACTCAAACATAAAAACATATTATGAGAACATCGATTTTCAATAATAGACGTAACTAAAATTAATTATTCTTATTCTTATAATTTTTGAAAATTGTTAGTTTCTTTCTCAATCATATTCAAAAAACAAGTTGGGTAAACAGACCTACGCTCATGTCAGAACGGTTTTGTATTCAACTTTCAAAATGCAGTCACCAGATTGAATAAAGTCAAGATGCATGTCAATGACGATTTTATTGGAGAAACTATGAAATTCGAAGATCATACTATTATTAACAAAGTTGAAAGAATTTAGACTTCTGAGGTTTTTGTTATTGTTATACTCATAAATATCTCCCTTGATAATTATTTCAGATGTCCATTTCTCCCTTGTGCCCTTTCTCCCTTGTGCCCCCACTGAAGCAAAAACTGACAGTTTAAAAACTGTTTTGAAAACTTTCATTTCATACTCATATCGGGTACGTTTGATAAATTTTTTTTCAGGGGCCACTCTCCTGTTCTGTTATCATCGATTAATAGCCAATTTTTTCGAATCCTAGAGTTGTTACAAAGCCCTTTTGTTAGAAGCTCCCTCCCGCCTCCTTGACTTGTTTCACTTATGAGTATTAATTGTAGGTACTCAGCTTCAGTCATTCATTAAATTGAATGAAGTGTTCAAAGCATGCACCTTAAACGTTGAAGTTGGGAAAAAATAACTCAAAATTATTCAATCTTCGCATTTAAAACAGCCACTATTTTGTATTACGATTACTGATACCACTAGCTGAACTGATTCTCAAAGTTATTCATGACACCTATCATTCCTGAAATTTCCATGCAAATCCTAGCAAAACTGTAGTGTCTGAGTCGGTAAAAAGCGCATGTTGTTCCATAGCCATATGTTGCCATAGTAATACATGCAGCGCATATTGTTCCATAGTAATACAGGAAAATTCAAACCGCTATAACTTCGCTAAATATGTTGCAATCTTTATGAAACTTGCAGGGTTAATTGACTTTATAAATAGACATCTGTGTACTGAATTTCATTGAATTGAAGGGTACCGTTAAGATTTTATTCAAGAAAACATAAAATCGATAAATCATACTATTACTAATAAAGTTGAGTGAATTGCGACTTCTCACGTATTTGTTGTTATTGTACTCATCAAGGCCTACATTCTTGATTTTTTTCAGATTTTTCGGATCACAGGTGTCCAATCGCGAGGGGGGGGGGGGGGGGGCACAAATTTTTCGTGTATTTCCCCTCCCTGTGCGCCCCTCGAAGCAAACTTTGCCAAACTAAGACCTGTTTTGAAAAGTTCTCATCAAGACCTTTCATTTGATACCCATATCGGCTACCTTCAGTGAAATTTTTTTTTCGGGGGGTCACTCCCCTACATGGGGAGAACCCCCTTAAATACCTTATAAAATTTTTTAGTAGTTGAATTTTGAAGAGATCACCACGTTACACCTGTATACAAAATTTGATGCTTCTAGCTTAAGTAGTTTCCGAGAAAAACTGCTGTGACACACGGACGGACGGACGGACGGACGGACAGACAGACAGACGGACAGACGGACAGACAGGACGCGATTTTAGAAGGGTTTTGTAAAATTATTTTACAAAACCCTAAAAAAAATGCATTCTCTTTTAAACCTATCATAACTTAAAGTAGAACTATTATCAGACCCAAAAAAAATTAATATGCAGCTGCATATGACATCGCATAACACGGGGAATCCCCCGGTTTGTTCTGTACGGATACTTTTTCTGGACTATTTTGGTGTCATAAATTGATTTTGTTTGATTTTCAAGTCTTTTTAAATAGTAAATATTATGTAGAATACTGGGAATCATGCAGAAGTGTAGATTTTATTTTAAATTAAGTGGACATATCCTTTTTAATACAGCGATAACTTTGTTATCTTGCATGTACGGATACTTTTTCTGGCAAGTGTAAGTGTAAGGAGTAGTTCATCAGCCAAGAAGGGCAAGTACCGTGGCAAATACATATGGTTCGCAGGACTACGCTGGATAATTCAACAGTAGAATAAGCAATCAAGCATCAATGTCTATAAAGCATAGTAATTCGCCTGAATAAAATTTTTTAATGCCTCAATTGATTGTATTTTGTGAAACGTTATTTGGAAAAATTACAAAATTCAAACAAAATAGCATGTTTTCGTTAAAAAATGTAATAAATCACGGAATCTACTTAATGTACCGAGTTGTTTTAAGCTACGTTTAATAGATGTAAGTTAATTTTTTTTAAAATTTTTAATGACATAATTCAATATAAAAAACTTTTAGAACAAAAAGGAAACCGACTTGGGAATGCCCTAAAAAGGATGAAATAAATTTTATGGAAGCGGTGCCATATCATTTTTTCCCCGATTTTTTTGTGAGGGTACAGATGTTGGAAGTCTTTATGTTGAAATGGGTAAATTCATTGCATTTCGAAGTCGTTTTTCTTTTTTTTCTAAAAGTTTTTTATTTCGCCCTTTTTAGTGGCAAATTTTTTCATTTCAAACCATTCAAAACTCAGTTTTTTGAATACATTGTATCATGTTCTCGTATATTAAAATATCATTTTTCTACGGCAATGCAAAAACCACTACGGCTAAAATCTGCAGCGTTTATAGGAATCGAATTTAACTCTGGTACATTTGATCCATGATCTCATCAACGTCTACCTTGATTTTAATTTCATAATAATCCAATATGAATTGTAGCTTTGAGAAATTTTCGAATTTTGAACTTTACCTAGCCGCCATTTTTATATTCTGACCTGACCCTGAAGTGCTTTTTTATCGTTCAACTTTTTTCGACCTTTGAGCGGCCGCCATTTCGTTACAAATTTTTTGACTTTGGATTTTTTATTGTGAGCTTTATCACACAATTGAATAAATCTTTGTACTAGTTTTGGTACAAACTGGAGCTATACTTTGGGCAGAACAGAATATTGCTGAGAATTTGGCAAAAATCGAACCAAAGCTGCGACCTCCAAGGCACAAATTTTGTTATATCCTATGCAGACTTACACATACAACCAACCACACACATACACACACATAGCCATATATATATGTATATATATATATATATATATATATATATATATATATATATATATATATATATATATCTATATATATCTATATATTTATATATATATATATATATATATATATATATATATATATATATATATATATATATATATATATATATATCTATATCTATATATATCTATATATATTTATATATATATATATATATATATATATATATATATATATATATATATATATATATATATATATGTATATCTATACATATATATACATATAGATATATATATATATATATATATATATATATATATATATATATATATATATATATATATATATATATATATATACAGAGATATATATATATATATATATATATATATATATATATATATATATATATATATATATATATATATATATCTATATATACATATATATATATATATATATATCTATACATATATATATATATATATATATAGATATATATATATATATATATATATATATATATATATATATATATATATATATGTATGTATCGATATATATGTATAGACATATGTATTTATATATGTAAACATAAAGTTCACTCCGCAATCAATTTCATAAAATTTACTTAAAAATATCCTTCTTAACCGCATCATTCGTTCACGTTTATTCGATACCCATTACCTTCGTTTTCAGTTAACTATGGCACCTAATTTTCATGAAAGTTTCAAGAAAATTATGCAATATAGTTCAATGAAAACTCGGCTATGCATTTTCATCTTCATCTGTACATTTATAATCAATTATAGCAGGAAACGTATCTCTTTTTAAGTTGCGATTCTCGCCGGTTTTTAGTATGCAAATCACGAATTTTAGATTTCTGGGCATATGTTGTAATGTATGTTACATTATATGTGTTGTCTTATTGACTGGAAAGTAACGAGTCAATTCTATAATTTGCAATCACTCAATCCTTATTATTTCTTCGGCGAATTTTATAATCCTACATGTAACGTTTACGTCTAAGGATGTACGAAGGATCCTAAACCAAGCTCATTGGTAAGCAAAGAATGAATGCGGAAGAGAAAAACGTCCTGAAATGTTCCCTTTATGCCACATTTAGAATTAATTTATTGGTTATTTCCGGTAGAAATGATGGACTAGAATGTACCGGTTATGCAGAAAATTAAGGATACTGATCATTTTTATCATCCGTTACCAAAGGACTCGGTATCTCCAACAAATCCTTGCGGAGTGCCAACTAATTGGCGCTTTTTGTACGAAATATCACTTAAATCCAATTTCTCGACATCAATATATCATATTTAACTGTTAATATCTACAGAGCCCTAAGAAGGATTTCAATTCTGTTCCGAAACATTTTAGATCAATATGTTGTCCTTCATTTGAAACCTCTACAATCAAAATTCTACATGCGTCGATCAGTTATGCTGTAAATCGGCGTGAAAGTTGGAATTTTTTAGTTTTAACGTTAAGAGCCCTTTACCGTTACTTTCTCATCCTTTAAACGGGACCTAACTGGAAAAAAGACGTATCATTTGCCAAAAACAGGACTCTTCTATCTATCTCCGTTTAAAAGTTGTGCGTGAACATATGTACAAAAAAAATCCCCGTTGGCAGCACCAGCCGGAAAGGTAAATTTCTCGTATGTAGCATAAAGCTTCGAAAAAAAATTTGGCTTGCCTGCTACTCAACTTCTTTCTGCAATTTTCGTAGTACCACATGGGTATTTATTAACATAAAAAAAATCTGGCCACGTTCGTTCTTAGAGACCTTTTATCGGGGCGCAAATATTTTGCTAATTAAATTGAGTTGCATACGTATGGATTACATATTGAAAATCGGCGGATCATAAATTGTTGTAAACATATAAATACCGGTTTCGCCCTTCTCGCATTTGCTGTTTACACAGTTCACAGTGGTAACCACACAAAGGCTTAAATAGCTCGAATAGTTAATTTCAAAAGATTTCCATGAAAGTTTAATCAGCACTTGCGTTGCCATTAATATATACATTTTCAATTTTTTTCTGAACTATGAGGGCCGTCATTTCAATTTTTATTGAAATCGGCTGCTAAAAATATTAAGCTGTAAGTTTTCGACTTTTTCATTTGTCATTCGATTTGCATAATTAAATTAAATTAACTTGCGTTAATAACTTATAATTTCAAGTTTCAACGGAATCTGTTGAAAATCTTGGCTGCTACAGAAATAAAAAAAATTGTATGCCACCCCCCTGTATGGGGAGACCCCCCTTAAAATACCTTAAAATATTTTCTTGCACTGCAAATTTCAAGAGGCACCACTTTTGACCTACGTAGAAAATTTCCTCATTCTAGCTCATGTGGTTTGCGAGAAAACTTGTTTTGACGCACGAACAAACGGACGGACAGACAGACAAGTCGCGATTTTATAATTTTTTTAGGGGATTGTTAAAAAGATTTTACAATATCTTAAAAATGGTCTGGTTTATAAATTCTATCAAGTAAAGTCATTTAAAACGTTATCATGAAAAATATTCATTATTTCAGTTGGCACTAAAATAGCGAATTGCGCTTGCCTTCTGACCTTTGGGGGCCGCCATTTTGAATGCATGCATTTTATTTTGGATTATTTTAAATCTTTGTATGCTAGGAACTCATCAATCAATGTACTATCTCGTTCAAATAGAAGTTTCACTCTAGACAGGGCAAAATAATTCAATTTTTAAAGAAAATGGCAGCTAAAAATATTAGGCTTTAAATTTTCGACTTTTTTATTTTTCATTCAATTTTATTAATTTCCTGCATAATGCAAGAACATAGTACAGAGATCCATAATCTCAAGTTTCATCAAAATCCGCTGGAAAATGTGACCGCTAGAGGGCCACAAAAACCTGAAAAAAACGCATATTTAAACGGCCGCCATTTTGAAATTTGCTCATGCATGATCACTAAAATATCAAAGACTGTAGGCCTAAATAATGTCTATCTTGAAACCGAATTTCGTATATGTCGGATTAAAATTGCGACTTTAAAAAGCCTTTGAAATTTTGCCCTTTAACTGGCCGCCATTTTGTTTTTTGCAACCTGACCTCCAATTTTTTCACGTAATTCTTTAGATACTTATAATTTCTATCAAGTTACCAAATTTCATGAAAATCTGTTGAAAGCTTTGACCACTATTACAACAACAAAATTTTGCACGTTTTTCGACCTTTGAGCGCCCGCCATTTTGTTTCTGCCGTACCGACTTTGGATTTTTTATTGTGAGATTCATCACATACATCAATAAACCTTTGTACCAAATTTCATCCAAATCGGAGCTATACTTTGGTCAGAACAGAAATCACGATTTTTCGTCTAAAATGGCCGCCATTTTGTTTTTGCCCGGCCGATATAGCTGGTTCACGAACTTAACCGAGATAATTACCCAATACTCCTTTCCTGTGGTGAAAATCGAAGCAAAATTGCAACCTCTAGCGTGGTCACAAATTTCGTTATATCCCATATATATATATATATATATATATATATATATATATATATATATATATATATATATATATATATATATATATGATGCTCTCCGCATCTCGAGAGAAATTTACCTAAAAGCAAAAAAAAATATACGCGATGAATTGATAACCTTCTTGCTTTTGGAAGTCGGTTAATAAATAACTTAGATCTATTAAACGTAGCTTAAATCAAATCGGCACATCAAGTACTTTTCACGATTTACTACATTTTTTAACGTAAACATGCTATTCAGTTAGTATTTTGTTATTTTTGCAACAAACTATTCGCAAAATGTTATTAACCGATTCGATAGCCATAGGTTTATTCTGATTTCCTCTTAACATTTTTTTTGGAAATATTCGTAACATTTATGAGATGGAATTCGCAGTTTTACTAGGGGCTGCGCCTTAAGACGTAATGTTTATAACCACCT
Source organism: Odontomyia ornata (assembly GCA_963969285.1). Taxonomy (NCBI): domain Eukaryota; kingdom Metazoa; phylum Arthropoda; class Insecta; order Diptera; family Stratiomyidae; genus Odontomyia; species Odontomyia ornata. The sequence goes on along the minus strand of OZ017741.1, from coordinate 139,989,237 downwards.
AACTTCAAATTTAATTAATTGATACTTAAAGAAAATGTTTAACATACTAACATTGATTCGCATTCAAACAAAAAACATTTTGGAATGTAAGTTTATACGTTATATAATTTACTAAAATAATTGATCCAAATATAATTTTTTAAGAGTGAAAATTTATAAGTTATTTATCACGTTTGAATCATAAAATCACAGCACTGGTCATCTAATCCATCGTCGTGGTACAGGCGAAAGGACAGAAAGCAAACAATACGATCAATATGACCAAAGGTTTTGAGTCCTGCAAATTGTCCTTCCTGTAAGTTATTACATTTCACATTCGACCTATTGCATGTACCACGACTATATTTACATTTTCAGAAGAAAAGTAAAATACTATTTCATTCACTCACCTGATTCACTTAATACTTTCGTTATTTCCTCCCAAGCTGCAATCTTCATCGTTTGGTCTTTGTTTTCTTGGCACTTTGGGTCGTAAAACACTTTTCTTTACCAAACAAGTTTAATTAATATATCAGCCATCATTAAACAAAGGAAACACGTTGTTTAATTATGCGACAAAACCAGAAACACATTATTCTGATAGCTAGAAAAGATATCCTCCTGACTCCTCTTTTTAGGACTGCCCGAAAATTATGTACCACATGATTCCAATTAGCAAGTATCTCTCCAATTAGACTATTTCGAGAGAGCTCTCATGTTTCCTTGTAGAGGTTCTAGCGAACTCTGCCGCATCTTTTGCATGCAAATCTCTTTGTCTTTCTCTCCTGCGCCAAAAGTACAGTCGGGGAATCGTGGCTTAGACTGAAAACGCCGATGCCAGCTAAGTAGCTGGGTCAAGTAAAAATCAGTTTCATTGTGCGTTTGATGGAGCTACGGTTAAGTAGTCTCGAGTGAATGTGTCGAATCTTAAAGCCACTAGTAGTGAGAAAGATAGGAAGATAGGGCTGGTATCGTAATGAATAATACGACTCCGGTTATTGATGGAAACAGGATTGTATATGATGGCTTACAGAAGCTAGCTCTAATTGGAGCTCATTTCAAATTCGTCCATCCACCAAGCCTTGAGAGGGTAAGCCAAATACATTTAAAAGTCGTTGAAGCAAAAGCTTTCATATTCAAATCAAGCTTGAATGGTGAATCTGTTCTTCATTTCAATGAAACAATGACCTCCGGCCTCATACTGAGCAGAAATCTTCTTAATTATTTTATCAGCTAAGAAGACTCATATTTCAAGAACATCCTTAATCTTTCACATTGGCCCCACCAACTCTGGATGAAGTTTGTTCCATCATCAAAGCCCAAAAGAATAATGAGGCGCTGGGCATCGATGAGGTTCCAGTGGAGCTCATCAAATATGGTGGCAGTCGTGTTCATCAAGCTATTCACAAAAACATCCAGCACATTTGGCAACAAGAACATATGCTGAAAGAGTGGAGCCAATCAATTATATTCGCGTCCCACAAAAAAGGTGACAGGCTACAGTGCGAAAATTGTAGAGACATATCACTACTTTGTCCGGCGTACGAAATATTTTCTAAAATCTTAGAAAATAAAATCGGATCATACGCCAACAGTATTATTGGAGAGTATCAATTTGGCTCTGGAGTACGTCATACCTGTCGATACGCGAGGTACATTACTATACAAGTCGAGCTTAGTATTAGCCTATGCGGACGACATCAATATTTTGTCACGGTCATTAACAACTGCCAAATAACTCTTCCTGAAACTCGACAGCGAAGCAAACCTAGTAGGGCTATAAATTAATGAAAATAAAACAAAGCTCATGACGCAGTCGAGGAAAAATACATCAAATACACAAAATATCATACTTGGCGAATACAGTATTGAGAATGTGGCCGAATTTGTGTACTTAGGCGCCAAAATAACGAAAACAGGTAATGAAAGAGACGAAATACGCCGAAGAATACAGCTCGCAAATAAAATATTTTATTCAGTATTGACGATCTTGAAGACCAGCTGTATACAAGGGAAAACAAAGCTCCAAGTATACAAATCTGTGATAAGACCTGTGTTATGCTATGAGTGTGAAAAATGGACCCTGACCCAAGCATCCGCAAATATATTGAACGCCTTTGAGCGACGGGTCCTGAGGCGAATAATCGGAGGGAAGCTAGACGGGGACCAATGGCGAATTCGATACAACCATGAGCTGTATGAAATTTTTGACGAACCGGAGGTCTCAAGGATTGTAAGACAGCAGAAGCTGCAACGGTCTGGCCACATGAATCGTATGGATACCCAAAAAGATATTCGTTGGGAGAACTGAAAGCTGGAGACCAGTGGGGAAACCGAGGAAACGCTGGTCTGACTCGGTCGACGAAAATATTTCATCGCTGCTCGGATTTCGGAATTGGACGACGTGATCAATGGACCGAGACAGTTGGAGGTGCTATCTGCAGGAAGCGAAGGTCCGAAAGGGGCTATAGGGCTAAGGAAAGGAAGAGTAAGAAGACTTTTGTTTCATTTTTGGCAGGCTGACCAACAAAAAATCGTGTGGCATTGACGATATTACCAATATACGAGTAGTACTACGATATTTGTTTGAGGTTGTTATTAGAAATTATTGGATATTGTTCAGCAACATGTTGAACAATTGTTCATATATTTTCCGAATCAGTGGAAAGTGGCCAAGGTATCACCGATCTTGATGAAAGGAAAGAAATGTTCACGGCCTAAAAGCTGTCGCCCAATAAGCTTACTGCCTAACATCAGCAAAGTATTTGAAGTCATACTGAAACAGGCATTAAACGTCCCCATTGAGAAAGACGAGTTGATGACGAGTTTCCAGCTTAGTTTTCGTGCCAGGTATTTGACCATTCATGTTATAGCAGAAGAAACTTCAAACATCTGGTGGGAACTATACAATGGTGAATGTGTTGAACCTTGTCTTATTGATATGAAGAAAGCCTTCGATACGGTTTATTTAGACAGAGAAATTTTCAAGCTCCTTCAGGACAAGTTTCCCAGATACCTTGTCTGCATGACATGTAATATGTTGTATGCAAAATTGTTTCTTTTAACTGATGGATATCTGGTGACGATGCACGATTTTAAGGTCCACAGCAAGCAACAGTTACTGCGCCTTGCTCTCCTTCACACCCTATTAAACCCCCCGCAGGGGAAATGCCAGTCGGTAAGAGTACCTTTGGAGGCTAGCATTCTTCGGAGAGCGTCGTCCTCATGGGCCAGAGAATATGGAGGTCATAATGAGGTTTCTCCTGGGATTGTTGTGAACACGCAAACGCGTAGCCTCATGCTTTCGCCAACCAATGGCATCACACACACACGAGCGGAGATAGTTGCTCCGGGGGACGACCCAATAAAACTCGAGCAGTTTCAATTAAAAAGCCTAAAAACACATTAAAAAAAAGATTAAAAAAAGTAAGTAAACATATCAACGATGACGACGCAACCAGCGGTAATAGCTGCAATGTTCAAAGCACATCAGAAGCGGTATTACTGGCAATTAAAACAACGATGAATGCAATGACAGTGAAGACGGACGAAAAGCGGAGGTAAGTGGATAGCCTTGTCCGGACCCAGATTCTTGTGACGTTCGGGCGTAGCAAAAATTAATGCATGTGCCAGATTGTGCTAAAAAAGAAGAGTGGAAAACTCTGCAGGACGCACCAGATGTGCGAGTAGTGGACGAAAATAAAAAGAATACGAGAATTCGATAGCTACTGCTGCGATTGCTACCGAAGCGATCGAAGCATGGTATTTAAATGCCGAAAAATAACGGGCCATACTGAAGTCCGCAAAGTTATTACGGTAGAAAAGAAAGGAGAGACTAGACAAATAAACGGCCGTTGTGTAATTTCATCACTGTACTGTACTGTACTTGGAGATGGAAGTCGGTAACCTCCCCCAAGAAAGGAGGTCGCAAAGTGAAATTTCCGTCCAGCGACATGAAGAAGGAAGGCTAATCCAAAAAGCGGAAGATGTTCTAAAGCGAATAAAATTTGCATGCAAGTCACAAAAAAGGTGTAAAAAATGGGCTCCTAGAACTAAAGGAGCTCCTAGGATGCATAGAGCACTACTGGAGGAACTGGATGAAGACCAAAGGAGACCAGAAGGCCGAAAAAGAGCAGAGGGCTAAAGAAGCACTTCGGGCTAAGGTGAACGGGCATGCTCAGATGGCTCCACTATCATACATCAATAAAAGAATGGCGTCCAGCCCAATAGAAGAAGATCGGGACGGAAGAAGGAAGGAGGTGACATTTGATGTGTGTGGATGCCAGATCAGGGGTTTCAGACCGTGCTGACAAATGAAATGAACAAAGCCTCAAAGAAACTTTTTCAAAGAGTACCAAAAAATAAAGTTCCCACGGACGCCAAACAAGAACAAATACATGATGCGAAACAGGGGAGCAAAAGTCCTACGCGAAAACGCTGCGGGATATCAGGAGAAATATAAGGCTTGAAAACAACAATACTGCTATTAAAGCAGTACGACCAATGTGATCGGGCCACATACTGGTCAAATTTAGAGCAGAGGCCGACAATAAGTAAGCATTGCCTCACTCAAGCTCATAGCAACGATCATTTGACTGCATCATGGACCTGGCTGAGGTAGAAGAGGCCGTCAAAAGGGAGATCAAAGCGAGACTCACAGCATTAAACCAAAGGGGACAACGCATGGCCATCATTGACTTGACAGAAAAGGTTGTCGAACAATTTCTAACTAAGAGCAAAGTAAGAATATGGTGAGTCACCTCCAGGATACGGTGAAGAGCAGTGCCTTTTCAATGTTTCGAATCCTTGGCTATGGTCATACCACACAAGTATGCAAAGGTCCCGATTGGAGTTCCCTATGTTATAAATTCGGTGAAATTGGACACAAAAGAAAAGAATATAGAAAGAAGGCACACTGTATCCTTTGCAAGGATGGTGATCCAAGACTGGGTCTTGGGTACGTCTTGGGATCAGGGAAATGTCAAGTTTTCCAGGAAGTTTATCTAGCAAAGGTGAAATAAGAGCTTAAATTACCATCATCATGCAGCTAAACCTACAACGTAGCTCAATAGCCCAAAATCTACTTGAGCAGTTTGCGAAGGACATGAAAACTGACTTTGTGCTGCTGAGTCAGCAGCACCATGATAAAAGTTCATGGCATCATGGCATCCTGATGAAACTGGTACTGCTACCATCTGCGTTCAGAACAGTGATCTCTAGAAAGAGAGTTGTGGATGGGGGGATGGTTTTGTGTGGATATGGTGCTCAGGGACCACCTTCTTTAGTGTGTACCTAACGCTGAACGAATTGATATCACCTTTCTAAGCAAATCTTAATGCGTTGGAGGGCGCTATCTCGAAGCAGATGGCAATTGTGAGAAACTTCAACGCTAAAACAGCCGAACGGGGCATGCTTCAAACAGACCCGTGGGCAAAACAGATCCTAAGAATTGCGGACACAACAGTGCTTGCTGTACTAAACACCGGAAATACACCAACATTCCGGTGCATTGGCTGGGAAGGAACCATACCTGACGTGACATTTGCCTCGGAGTTCTTTTTACAGAGGATACACAATTGAGATCCGTGATATTATCTCCCGACGTCAATACTCTCGACCTTCTACAATTGGGTGATACATCGGAAGTAAGGACGTTGAGGGGTTTGTCGAGGTGTTCACGGCAGGTGCTCCGCGACAGGGAGATTCGCAGGGAACGAAAAAACTGGCAGCCCAACACGCCGTGAACTTATCACAGCTGCTTGCAGCGCTGCTACGCTCTGTTGGTAGCAGCATATAAGTCGGCTAGCGAGTGCCAAATTGATTAACTCCAGCAAGACTCGCTGCTGACAAGATCTAGGGAACAATGTGAACAACGATCAGTGGGGCCTTGGCTACAAGTTAGTTACGCAGAAGCTTGGTGCTCTACGGAAGCCTTACATACGTGAAGGGGAAAAGATAGACGAGGTAGTGTGAATACTCTTCGCCGCCCATTCCGTCCATGTTCACACTTTCCACGGTGAAACAACAATCGAGTGCCCACAGCCGGAACTGGAAGAGGCAGTCCTTTCACTGAAAGCGAGGAACGCTCCAGGCCCAGATGGTGTTCTAGCTGAGGTGTTGCAACTTGTCTGTCACCATTGTCCTGACTTGCTGCTCAGCACATTCAGCGCTTGCCTACAGGACGGGGCTTTCCCAGTACGATGGGAGGTGGTAAGGCTCACGCTGATTAGCAAGCTATGCATGCTAGACATGCCTGGAAAAGTGCTAGAGAAACTCATCAAGGGAAGCCTAAATAATGTGATTCGTGCTGCTGGGGGCCTATCTCCTCAGCAGTACGGTTTTCGAGCGGGACGTTCTACCAGTGATACAATTGCAGAGATAGTGAGCGTGGTTCAAAAGGCAGAAGTGCATAGCCGCACCAAGCGATGGATCATCCTGTTGGTGACGCTCAACGTGAGGAATGCCTTCAACTCCGGTAAATGCGTGGATAATCTGGATACGCTGGAAAATCCTTTGAACGTTGCAGAATATCTGATGCGACTCCTGAGGGACTACTTGAAGGAGCGACGCCTGCTTTATGATACGACACAGGGCTAACGAAAGATCGAAGTTACATCGGGTGTTGCTCAGGGATCTATCCTTGGTCCACACCTGTGGAACATGTCTTACGACGGGCTACTGAGAGTCGCACTTGGTTGGCTATGCGGATGATGTTGGGGCCCTGGTCACTGAATGCACCATTAAACAAGCGCAGCTTGGACTAGGTATGCTAATACGCTGAGTGAGAGACTGAATGACTGCTCGTAGATTCAGTTAAACACTGGAGGAAACCGGAGTGGTCATCTTGACAAAAAGGAGAATCGAAGCCAGTGGTGAAATACTTGGGGTTTCGATTCGATGATGAGTTTCTCTGAGCAAATCAGGACAATGGCTGAGAGGGCTGTTTCGGGGGTATCGGCTCTGAATCGACTGATGGCCTACGTAGGTCTCATCACATCAAAAAGACGCCTCTTGATGAGTGATGTAGGGTCAGTGCTTCTGTACGGAGCAGAAATATGGGACAACGCTATCAATAAGGAGGTATCGAAAACGTTTGGCATGGAAAGAGGGAAGAGGAGCTCTAAAGATCGCATCTGCATATCCAACAGTCTCTGATTTGGCGGTGAGAGTTATTGCATGCGTGATACCTGTTGCCCTCCTAGGTAGAGAGTGCCGCGCTATTTACTTGCATCAAAATGGAGACGGGTGCCTGCAAGGGGAAACAGTGCTCATTCAAAGATTGGCAGTAGTCTTGGGTAAATTGCACGGAAGGAGGATTTACTGGTCTACTAGCAGCAACTGCATATAACACCATGGGCTTTACGATGTTGGAGAGTATAACAATGTGGTATACTTGTGTTTGTTTTCGGATAAATTTTACTTTTGCGTTTTGATGCCAGGGGCATCCTCAATATTATGCTGGATGACCAGAGGACACGGCGAGTCAAACAATATAATTTTTCTTGTGGCTCAATTTGAGCCAATTTGCACTCGCCTGGGGTATGGACGTCTTTACACTTTACCTACCTCAATTTCATGGCACAATTGGCAGCCAAATGACCAAATCTTTGGCACCTATAGCACTGGTTAACCTCGCTCTTTTGGAGGCGTTCTCATCTCACTACTCGAGAGTTTCCTTCTTCTTCTTAGCACTACAGCCCCTTTCGGGCCTTGACTTCCTGCAAACAGCGCCTCTAACTGTCTCGGTCCGTTGACCGCGTCTTCTAATTCCGAAATCCAAGCAGCGATGAACTGTCTTCGTCTACCGAGTCAGACCAGCGTTTCCTCGGTTTCTCCACTGGCCGCCGGCTTTCAGCTTTTCCAACGAATACCTTCTTGGGTATCCGTTGTTCATCCATACGATTCATGTGCTCAGCCCATTGCAGTTTCCGCAGTCTTACCATCCTTGAGACCTCCGGTTCGTCAAAAATTTCATACAGCTCATGGTTGTATCGAATTTGCCATTCACTCCGATTATTCACCTTAGGACCCGTCACTCAAAGGCGTTCAATATATTTGTGGATGCTTGGGTTAAGGTCCATGTTTCACACCCATAGCATAACACAGGTCTTATCACAGATTTCTATGTTTGGAGCTTTGTTTTCCTGTGTATGCAGCTGGTTTTCAAGATCGTCAATACTGAATAAAATATTTTATTTGCGAGCTGTATTCTTCGTCGTATTTCGTTCTTTCATTGCCCGTTTTCGTTATTTTGGCGCCTAAGTACACAAATTTGCTAACATTTTCGATACTGTATTCGCCAAGTGTGGTATTTTGTGTATTTGAGGTATTTATCCTCGACTGCGTCATGAACCTTGTTGTATTTGCGTTGATTTGTAGCCCTACTAGTTTTGCTTTGCTGTCGTGTTTCAGGAAGAGTTATTTGGGAGTTGTTAATGACCATGACAGAATGTTGATGTCGTCCGCTTAGGCCACTACTTGGCTCGACTTGTATAGTAATGTACCTCGCGAATCGACAGGTAGCTTCCTTATGACGTACACCAGCCCATCGCCCTGCTTAAGTCCAATATTTGTGTCAAAGGCATCGGTGAGTTGGTTGTTGATGCGGACTTGGTAAGATGGACTAATTTAGCTGGGATGCCAAAACCAAGCATTATTTGGTACAGTACGTTACGATCAAAACTGTCGTATGCTTGCTTGAAGTACAAAGTAGTGATATGCCTCTACAATTTTTGCACTGTAGTTTGTCACCTTTTTTGTGGAACGCGAGTATAATTGATTGGCTCCACTGTTTCAGCATATGTTCTTGTTACCAAATGTACTGGATGACTTTGTGAATAGCTTGATGAACACTACTGCCACCATATTTGATGAGCTCCACTGGAATCCCATGAATGCCCGGCGCTTTATTATTCTTTTGTGCGTTGATGATGGAACAAAAGTTTAAGCACCTTATTTTTTGGAGGGCACTTGGCCTTTTTTTGCTTTTTACATCCGACTATCGATCTGTTTGTTGCAAAGTCTTTAACTGCAATGAGTTCTATTTCTGGTACAACTTCTTGAAGCACCTGAACGAGATCGACTGTGTCCTCTCCGCAGTCCAGACCCTTCAACAAAAAGGTCTGGTGTTTCTCGCTCTTGGGGATGTACGTAAAGTGCCCAACCTCTAGAATTCAACGCACATTTTGCTACGTGAAAGTCAACGAGTATTTTAGTTCTAATCATTAGTTTGTCAGCATTCACTCTTTTGATCTCAAAATCATTTAACCATATCCATATGCTAGTTTGCACAAATACATTGATTGGTGGGACTTTTTCTTTCTGTTTATTAATATTGACCGATGGACCAGCAAGCATATCTTTTGGTTTTTTCTTCCTATTTTTAATTCTTAAATATTCGATGAATTTATTATCAGGAATTTTTGTCACCCTTATCCTCTTCAATGTTATGGAATCATCTAGCTCAGCTAGTTCTGCATAATAGTTTCTACTGAAGCCTGCGCTGAGGACCTCTTCTAGATTAGGTTCCTGTTGTGCTTTTTTTGGTTTTTTGTCTTTGCTTGCTTTTGACTTTACTTCTTTTTCTTTCTTCGTGGTTTATTTTTCTTTGTTAAACGTTAATTAAACAACTAGCTCTTCTAGCGACTGGATCCAAAGTCTGAGTTCCTCATTTTTTCTCTCATACTCCTCCACTTTGTCATTAGCTTAGACTAGTTGCTCGATTTCGACGACAGATAAAATTTTCGGTTTGTCATTTTCTTCATTGTTCTCGAATCTTTGTTTGAAGGTTTTCCCGCCCATTATCGTTGGCGATAGACATGATCGTTCTATTTGATGGCTGAAGCCATCTCGTTGCTTTTGCAGCAAGATTCGAGGCAACGTTCATAAACCGGGACTACCCTTGAATGTTTTTCCGCTTTTTGAGACTTATTTTGAGGTGAAACTTCAAGTATTCAATAATTGTTCGAATAATTCAACGGTGATGATTTTCAATTTAAAAAATTGATTTCCAATCGACTTTTGTAAAAAATTATTTCTTTTTGAAAATTATTTATTTGCAACGATTTCTAGACATAGAATTCAATATTTTCAATTATTAGGTGTGAATATGTACACTACTTTTATTTGAAAGTACCCTACTCGTATATAATATTCAATCGAACATATATGTGCGAGTATGAATAGTAGTGAAAAAGACAACAATAATGAACGTATTCATACATCAGGCAGAATTTTATATCAATAGTTAACCGGTGATAATAATTTGCTTATTTCGTATAATCCGGTACATATCTTGAATATTTCAACCAGTTTATATATTATATAAGTTTGATATACAATTACAGTCTAACCACTCAGTATAAATCCCCAATAGGTTCAATTGTTGTAATTTAATTAATGAAAATTTTATGCTATTTACATTTATACCAAATCTTGCTAACTCTATAAAAGACATCCAATATTCATTGATGTATGAGAAGCATAGAAAATTTAGCATCAATTACTGAACGAAAAAGGTTCTTTCCTTTCAAATAGGTTAACTGTGCTGCCGAGAGGTCGGTTTTTAGGGTTTTTTAAAATAATTTTATAAAACCCTACTAGTTTCGCGACCAGTCTGTCCGTCCGTCCGTGAGTAACAGCAATTTTTCTCGGAAAGTTCTTAAGCTAGAAACATCAAATTTTGTGAGTAGGTGTAAAGTGGTGATCTCTTCAAAGTTCAACTACAAAAATTTTTAATAAGGTATTTAAGGGGGGTCTCCCCATACAGGAGAGTGACCCCCCGAAAAAAAATTCATTGAAGGTAGCCGATATGGGTATCAAATGAAAGGTCTTGATGAGAACTTTTCAAAACAGGTCTTAATATGGCAAAATTTGCTTCGAGGGGTGCACAGGGAGGGGAAATACACGAAAAATTTGTGTCCCCCCCCCTCGCGATCGGACACCTGTGATCCGAAAAATCTGAAAAAAATCAGGGATGTAGGCCTTGGTGAGTACAACAATAACAAATACGTTAGAAGTCGCAATTCACTCAACTTTGTTAGTAATAGTATGATTTATCGATTTTATGTTTTCTTGAATTAAATCTTAACGGTACCGTTAAATTCAATGAAATTCAGTACGTAGATGTCTATTTATAAGATTGATCTATCCTGAAAGTTTCATAAAGATTGAATTATATTTAGTGAAGTTATAGCCGTTTGAAGTTTCCTGTATTACTATGGAACAATATGCGCTGCATTTATTACTATGGCAACATATGGCTATGGACACTACAGTTTTGCTAGGATTTGCATGAAAATTTCAGGAATGATAGGTGTCATGAATAACTTTGAGAATCGGTTCAGCTAGTGGTATCAGTAATCGTAAAACAAAATAGTGGCTGTTTTAAATGCGAAGATTGAATAATTTTGAGTTATTTTACCCAACTTCAACGTTTAATGTGCATGCTTTGAACACTTGATTCAATTTAATGAATGACTGAAGATGAGTACCTACAATTAATGCTCATAAGTGAAACAAGTCAAGGAGTTGGGAGAGAGCTCCTAGCAAAAGGGTTTTGTAACCATTCTAGGATTCGAAAAAATTGGCCATTAATCGATGATAACAGTACAGGAGAGTGGCCCCTGAAAATAAAAATTCATCAAACGTAGCCGATATGAGTATGAAATGAAAGTTTCATGGACGCTTTTCAAAACAGTTGTTAAACTGTCAGTTTTTGCTTCAGTGGGGGCACAGGGGGAAAATACATGAAAAATGTGTTTCCTCCGTCGCGGATGGATGGAGTATAACAATACCAAAAACCTCAGAAGTCGAAATTCGTTCAACTTTAATAATAATAGTATGATCTTCGTATTTCATTTTTTCTCCAATAAAATCGTTTTTGACATGTTTCTTGATTTGATTCGATCTGGTGACTGCATTTCGTAAATTGAATACAAAACCCTTCTGACATGAGCGTAGGTCTGTTTACCCAACTTGTTTATAATTCACGGCTGATCAGTTTCGTGGTTCAGTTCGGCATGCGATGCCGTCATTTGATTTTGTAGTTCAAGAGTAGATTGATTCGGTTTTCGAATTCTAGTAGCTACTCGAGAACGCGAGGGTTTTGATTGAATATTTTTCTTTTTTCCCCTTTTTTGGACTTGACGTATGGTCTGAAAGAGATGAAAATTAATTAGACTAAAGTCGGGTAGAATTGTTTTGTTGGAAGTTGCTTTGATGCGTTTTAAATCGGGCATTTGAATCGGTGGCTGATATATTGCATTCGGACCTAGTTTGCTCGTGGAAGACCTACTACTGAAACTTATTTTCGAATTAGCTAGCCTGCCAGCAGCCACCTCAGAGCAGATCAAGGGCACTATCGTGCACAGTCCATTGATACATAACAAAACTTGACGTCTGTAACCGATGAGTGGAAGGGTTGAATTTCTTTCGGGAAATCTTGAGCGTGCAGACAGATGAAGAGGAATTAAAAATCATTACAAAGTTATTTGCCGGTTGTCGACGACATAGGCTACCACTTGGCTGGACTTGTATAGTAATGTATTTCTTGTATCGACTAGTAGCTTTCTTATAATATATGACAGAGCAAAATGGAATAGCAATGGGCCCAGCCCATTCTCTTGCTTTAGTCAGATATTTGTGTAAAAGGCATCGGTCACTTGTTTAGTGATGTGGAGTTGGGAAGTTGTCAACATCATTGTCATTTTGGTAAGACAGACTACTAAAGCAGGATACTAAAGCAAAGCATTACTTGGTACAGTACGTGCGAGGAAGTAATATGCCTCTTTAGTTTTTGCACTGCAGCTTGTCATCTTTTTTGTAGATAGGGAATATAATTGGTTGGCTTCACTCGTTTGGCAGATGTTCTCGTTACCAATTGTGCAGGATGACTTTGTGTTAACTTTTTGAACGCCACTGCCACCATATTTAATAAGCTCCGCTGGAATTTCATAGATGCTTGGCGCTTCACTATTCTTTCGTGGCTCGGCTGTGGAACAAACTTCATCCAGAGTTGTTGGGGCCAGTGGAAGCTCTCCAGGAATATCTATAGCCTTCGATGTTTAGGAACCATGCGGAGGATTTAAGAGCTTCTTGAAATATGATGCCCATCTTTCCTTAATCCTGTTTTCGTCAGCAGTGATGTTGCCGATGTCATCGCGGTAGAGCGTGGTCTTGGGGTGATAACTTTGTTTTAGGTATTTCATTACTTTGTATGTTTGTTTTGTGTTGTTACTCGCTAGATTTACATTAATGCTTCTCAGTTGGTTGTCATAGTTTTTTCTTTGCTCAGTTTTATTTATCTTATTCGCTTCTCTTCTTAGGTTTTCAGAATGTTCTCTCTTTGTCCTGGTTTTTCTAAATATGCTTTGTATGCCTGGTTGTAATGTATTCTGGTACTCATCATCGAAGCAACTATTTCTTTTGCGGCGGGCTGATGTAAAATCGTCTATCCTGCTACAGTCTGAATTGCCGCTTTCACTTCCACCCATAGATCGTTGCTTGTTTATGATAGGATGTGAGCCACCTGGTTATCGAGGTTCTCCGTGAAATTTTTGGCTACACACGCCGTTTGGAGCTTGTTGATGTTGAGTTTTCGAGAACTAAATTATAATTCTTCGAACCATTTTGAATTTCAACACTTGCACATTTGATTGATTCATGGGACTTTATGTCATTTAAATGGAAATACAACTTCAGTTACTCCAGCCATTTATGTTGTTGCCTCAATGGTATTGCTAAAGCCCGTATTTGTGTTGAATCAACGTCATCGCAAGATTCGCTATACTTAACATGGCGGCAAAATTGAAACAACGCCGATGGTGATCATACAAACTTTTTTTTCAGTGCATCGAATATTGACTCAATTCAAAGAATGCTGAATAAGATTGAACTCCGCCATGGACGGCCCCAAGCCCGTTTGAGAAAGGAGGAGGGAGCCCCTTGTTTCCCCAACCCATACCTTCCATGATTCCTCATCCCAAACCCCCCAATTTAATGGTAGTAAATGCTCTCGGGGTGCACATTGAGTTTACTGGTTCTCCAATAATGTAACATTAAATGTCGAGAAATGCTAATAACTGTAAATACATCTACAGCTCTGCGACTAAATCCTACTTACACCTGCTTTGTGAAGACGTAAGAGGGTGAAGGCAAATCTTCCGTGACTGATAACAGAATCGACGTAATGAGCATGCCGCCGGAACGGAGGTTGGGCGACGGGCTAACTCCCCGTCCCTGGAAAACCTTTAATTGTTTCGAAACCTGCAGATAGGCCTCGGAATGGATTGGACTCATGGCAACGACCTCGCAAACGAAAAAAGGACTATGGCATTGGATCCTGGAATGTCAGATCACTCAATTACCCTGGCGCTGTTAAAGACCTTTTACAACAGGCCAGTCAATATCAATTAAAAATACTGGCAATCCAGAAAACGAATTGGACTGGAAACGACATTCAAGACATGAGATCGCACACAATATTTAAAAGTGGGAAGCCTACTGGGAAACGAGAATTCGGAGTGGCCTTCATTGTGGATAGGGAGTTCAAATGGCACGTTGTTGATTTCAAGGCAACAAATGAACGGTTGTGTGCGATTCGTATAAAAGCGAAATTCTTCAAAGTCTGGCTGATTAATGTTCACGCCCCGGCCGAAGAAAAGGACGAAGAAACGATGGAATTGTTTTACAATCACCTGGAAAGACTGGTCGACTCATTGCCCACAAACGCCACAAAAAAAATTCTGGGTGATTTCAACGCTAAGGTTGGCAATGTGCCATCTCATCGGGGAATGACTGGAGGACATAGCCTCCACGATGAAACAAATGACAACGGCCAGCGCCTGATTGACGTTGCATGTAGCAGAAATCTAGTCATACGTTCGACGTGCTTCGCACATCGACACATTCATAAAATGACCTGGGTATCAACGGATGGCAACACTCAAAACCAGATCGATCATGTTCTGATCCAACAACGTTGGGCCTCGAGCATACTTGACGGCCGTCAACATATCCAACCTATCGATGTCGTATGTCAAAGGCATATTCACGGAAGACCAGCCCGCTATGAAAATTTGACATCGAAAGGCTCCAAATGGCGTCTGTGGCCGAAAATTTCACGGAGACCCTCAACAACCAGCTGGCTCCCATCTTATCAGACGCGTCGTTAAAGACGAGCAACGAGCTCTGGATAGAAGTGGCAAAACAGACGATCGGACATCAAGCCCGGCACAAGAGGAATGATTGGTTCGATGATGTGTGCCAGAATACGTTAGATAAAAAGAATCAGGCGTACAAAGAATACGTAGGTAGGAAAACCAGGACGAAGAGAGAACACTATGAAAATCTCGGAAGAGTAGTGAATAAGATAATTCGGATTAAGAAAAGGAAATACTATGACGACCAATTGAGAAGTATAGATGTAAGTTTAGCAAGCAACAACGCAAGACAAGCATACAAAGTAGTGAAAAGCCTGAAACGTGGTTATCAGCCCAAAACCACGCTCTGTCGTGATGAAATCGGCAACATCATCGCTGATGAAATCAAGATTAAGGAAAGATGGGCATCATATTTCAAGGACCTCCTTATTCTTCCGCACAGCTCCAGAACATCAGAGCCTATAGATGTCTGTGGAGAGCTTCGATTGGCCGCACCAACTCTGGATGAAGTTTGTCCCATCATCAAAGCCCAAAAGAATAATAAAGCGCCGGGCATTGATGAGATTCCAGTGGAGCTCATCAAATATGGTGGCAGTAGTGCTCATCAAGCTTTTCACAAAGTCATCCAGTACATTTGGCAACAAGAACATATGCCAAAAGAGTGGAGTCAATCAATTATATTCCCTATCCACAGAAAAGGCGACAAGCTACAGTGCGAAAATTATATAGGCATATCACTACTTGGTCCAGCGTACAAAATGTTTTCTAAAATCTTAGAAAATAAAATCGGACCATACGCCAATAGTATTATTGGGGAGTATCAAGGTGGTTTTGGGTAGGTAGATCAACAACAGACCAATTGTTCACAGTCAAGCAGGTACTTGAAAAATGCTGGGAGTTCAACATAGACGTACACCAAATTTTCATTAACTTCAAGCAAGCATACGACAGTTTTGATCGTAACGTACTGTACCAAATAATGCTTGGTTTTGGCATCCCAGCCAAATAAGTCCGTCTTACCAAAATGACAATGACGTCGACGACCTCCCAAGTCTGCATCAATAACCAACTCACTGATGCCTTTGATACAAATATCGGACTAAAGCAGGGAGATGGGTGGCCCCATTGCTATTCAATTTGGCTCTGGAATACGTCATACGGAAGCGACCTGTCGATACGCGAGGTACATTACTATACAAGTCGAGCCAAGTAGTAGCCTATGCGGACGAAATCAATATTCTGTCACGGTCATTAACAACTGCCAAAGAACTCTTCCTGAAACTCGACAGCAAAGCAAAACTAGTAGGGCTACAAATCAACGCAAATAAAACAAAGTTCATGACACAGTCAAGAAAAAATACCCCAACTACACAAAATATCACATTTGGCGAATACAGTATCGATAATGTTAGCAAATTTGTGTATTTAGGCGCCAAAATAACGAAACGGGTAATGAAAGAGACGAAATACGCCGAAGAATACAGCTCGCAAATAAAATATTTTATTCAGTATTGACGATCTTGAAGACCAGCTGTATACAAGGGAAAACAAAGCTCCAAGTATACAAATCTGTGATAAGACCTGTGTTATGCTATGAGTATGAAGCACGGACCCTGACCTAAGCATCCGTAAATATATTGAACGCCTTTGAGCGACGGGTCCTGAGGCGAATAATCGGAGTGAAGCTAGACGGGGACCAATGGTGAATTCGATACAACCATGAGCTGTATGAAATTTTTGACGAACCGGAGGTCTCAAGGATTGTTCGACTGCGGAAGCTGCAACGGGCTGGACACATGAATCGTATGGACGAACAACGGATACCCAAGAAGGTATTCGTTGGAAGAACGTTGAAGACCGGCGGCCAGTGGGGAAACCGAGGAAACGCTGGTCTAACTCGGTCGACGAAGACAGATCATCGCTGCTTGGATTTCGGAATTGGAAGACGTGGTCAACGGACTGAGATAGTTGGAGGCGTTGTGCTGGAAGCAAAGGCCCGAAAGGGGCTGTAGTACTAAGAAGAAGAATAAGATTGTCAAGGGAATGTAGGAATTGGATAAGTTAACTCCCAGTAATAGTCTATATTCCTCAACGAGAAATTTCGTTGCTACGAGTAGATAATTGATTTTTATGGAAAAAAACATTTTACTTGTAATTATTCGGCATATCGTTGCTGACGGACAAGCGGGGATTTTGCTTTTGATTTTGTTTGAAGAAAAATATAATATTCCAAGTCCTATCGAATATCATTATGATGAATGAGGTTCTTATTTTTGTTTTACATTTGAACTTACTAATATTTATGAACCCCCTAACAAATTCACAGGCTAATCCATTTTTTCCACTTATGTACAAGTATATGTAATTACGGTTATATCTGCTTTGGACCAGTTAATTTTGCAAAAGGTGACCACAAGTTAAAAAAACATATACATTTAAATACTAATCTTGTGTACTAACTGTGATTGTGGATTTGGGATACTCTCTTTAATCCTGGTTCCTATCAGAGTATGATGAATGAAGGATGTCCTAATAGCTTGAATAAACGATTTTTTCACTAGTTTTACGAGTACATGAAGGAGCTTAGCATCCATTTCTCATCTCACTGTCCATTGACTTGAATATAATATTGGGGATTTATGCAAGCCAACTTGTTCGTAAGTTTTTTTTTGCAGCTTCATTTGCTTCATATTTTATTTTCACTGGAAATGATTGCAGGTTTGTAGATTGCTTTCCGGATTGAATTTTGAATGGCTCCACCATGTATTGCTATCAGTGCCAGGCCCTATGATACACCTATTATCTTCTTATAGATTATCCATAAAATCATGTCAGCTAGAATGATCTTGATTCGCGAGCAGAATAAGGTTTCTTTTAAGAATTTCTGCTGGTATGATGCGAATAAGTTGGTAAAATGGATGCTTCCAAATACTATTTGACGTCCCACTTTAAACGCTAGAACATCTTATGGAGGAATATGTGCAACAAATTTTTAATTTAATGATTTCTTAGCTGTTCGTATGTGATGATTGAATTAAACGGTAATGGACATCAGTGTTTTGCTACCTTAAACTTTCTTGAATTAAAGTAATCACTTGCAGCAATGTGCAGATTATTCCAGCAGCAACCTGTTTCACGTTGAAACCTGGATTTCTGCCTCGAATCTATTTATCTGCCCAGCCTTTCCTCCTCCAGTACACAAGTATATTTTTCCACCCTCACATACTCGTAGTTGCTCCGCTTTCCAGCGAACACTGCAAAAACCATATTCGCGCTTCTTGCTTGAGTCTCATGAATAAGAAACATGGCAATCTTCAATGAAACTATTCAAGTTTCTGTTGTTGTCCAACGCCAACGCAACTTACTTTTCAGGAATTATGAAAATTTAAGGGAAATAATCGTTCATTAGTTCGCAAAGAACTTTCGAAGAGATAATTTAAATGAGATTAAAGCAGGGAAAAAATAATTATGGCTAAAAGAATAAGATCACGGCTATAAATTAGCCAGATTGGTCCGGAGCCGACACATCGGTCTGTGAAACGTGTGGGTCGAAGATATGTAAAATTTGCATTTTTAACACCTGAATAGCCACGCTCACCTCTCTCCCCCCGTCTAGCAGGCAAATGAATGAACACAGTGGCGGTAAGTTTTCTGTAGATACACAATGTCCAAGCAAACAGACAAACACCTGAATGTTGGCAAACTGTAGGCGGTACGTTTTTCAGCGCTTTCGGCCTGAATGGATATATTTATCTTGTAGATACACTATATTCTGTGTCACATTGTGTGCCGGCAGATCAAGCGTTTATGTAAATTTAACGCTAATTATTAAGAAAACCACTTGGGGTTTTGTCTCTTGGAGCTTGGTCAAGCTTAATGGTGGTTTTCGACTGTTGAGCGGTAAATTTTCAAAGGAAAAAAAACGACTGCTTCCGGAGTTTTATGACCACTATTGGTTTGAGGTCAAAGATGCTATTAAGTTTAGAAAATGACCATTAGAGGTTTTGACTACTACCAAAACGAGTAGGAATATGATTAGAATTGCAGATACAGCTCAGAATGGGAGAAAAGCGCTGAAATACGGTGAGAACACTTTTTCTATACAACTTCAGAAAAGCAGATAAATAAGTCGTTTAAAATTTATATAAATTACATGCATTTAGGTATAGATTCTCTGCATGAGCCCTTTTAATTTTTAATTGATTTCTAAAGGAGTGAAGGTTATCGCCAGTTTTTTTTTCGCTTGTCAAATGTTTACCATGTATAACTTTTGAAAGAATAAAGTCATGATTTCGTTGGAGTTTATAGCTTACGAGTACTTTCGATTAGGTCCCATTTGAAGAGCACGGAAATTCAATAATAAAGGATTACCGCTAAAAAGAAGCAAATTCCATCTTCGTGGTGCTTATTTGGCATAACAGATTGCCAGGAACCTTATATAAGTTGTTCAGGAAAAATGAGTTTGATCTCAATCGATTTACTTCTGTGAATAAGTTTTTAATGCCTTTTGTAATATATTGTGGACAATTTGAATCATCTACTGCTTTTAGGTTTGATACTGATGCTATAAAACCATGGGTGAGTGAATCTATTTGAACGATTGCAAGAAAAATTTGCCAACTTTGACACCAATAACTCCAGCGGTCGTCTCAAACTAGGAAAGGAGTGACTCCCCTCTCGGCTTTTGTCTTAAACAAGCACTTTTTATTTGGCAGGCATGAATAATGCCGATGGTATACCTCACAGCATTTTTACCGGAGGTGTAGACACGAGGAGGCGAAGAAAATACTTTTTCTTTTCATATACGAGGTGTGTTCAAAAAATATCACGAATTTTGTTTTTTGTTTTTTCAAAAATTATTTATTTATTCATGAATATCTATTTTGTCCCCTTCAAAGTAATCCCCATGAGATATTATACACTTGTGCCAACGGTTTTTCCAATCTTCAAAGCACTTCAAAAAATCCTTTTTTTTAATCTCGTTCAGCTCCTCCTTCGATGCCGTCTTTATCTCGTCAAGCGTAGCGTAACGTCGTCCTTTCATGGGCCTCTTAAGTTTAGGAAACAAGAAAAAGTCACAGGGGGCCAGATCTGGGGAATACGGTGGCTGCGGCATCATTAGTGTGTTGTTTTTGGCCAAAAAGTCGCGCACAAGCAACGATGTGTGAGCAGGGGCGTTATCGTGGTGCAAAAGCCAATTTTTGTTCTCCCACAAATCCGGGCGTTTCTGGCGGATTGCTTCGCGCAAATTGCGCATAACTTGCAGGTAATATTCCTTATTGGCCGTTCTTCCCTGTGGCAAGAACTCATGATGCACCACGCCCCTGCAATCGAAGAAAACTGTCAGCAAAACTTTCACATTCGACCGAACTAGGCGCGCTTTTTTCGGTCTTGGTTCATGCGGCAGCTTCCATTGAGATGATTGAGCTTTGGTTACCACGTCATAACCATAAACCCACGATTCGTCACCAGTTATGACCCTCTGGAGCAAATTTGGTTCGTCGCGGACAGAGTTTAACATCTCATTAGCAATGTTCATGCGTTGCTGTTTTTGGTCGCAATTGAGCAATTTTGGTACGAATTTCGCGGCGACCCGTCTCATGCCCAAATCGTTGATAAAAATCGAATGGCACGAGCCAATCGATATGTTTAGGTCCTCAGAAACTTCTCTAACGGTGATTTGACGATTGGCCAATACCATTTTCTCCACTTCATTAATTTTTTCGTCTGTTGTTGAAGTGATCGGGCGTCCGGCACACTCTTCGTCGTTCACATCTTCTCGGCCTTCTAAAAACATTTTGTACCACCGATAAACGTTGCTTCGGTCCAAGGTAGCTTCTCCGTATGCCACAGTCAACATTCGGAATGCATCCGCGCACTTAATTTCGTTTTTCACACATAATTTGATACACGTTCTTTGATCCATTTTTTTGAATAAGTAAAAATCGAAGACGATTGAAAACACGTGCAAGTAAAGCAGCTATCACCAATCAAGTGAACATTCAAAATGGCCGAGCTTGTCGGCATAAGTGACAGACATGAGTACCAACATAACGCCACAAAAAATCGAAATTCGAATATACGTAACCCGCGAAAATTCAAAATTCGTGATACTTTTTGAACATACCTCGTATGCATGCGTGGTTCTTACAATGAAAAAATTGAGTCTGTTAAGTCCTGATTCTTTGTCAGCCTGACTGAAAAATTGTTGACAGGTTTGTCGGTTGATTCGTTTAAAATTTAAAATCTTTCGCCTTATGAAAAGGTAATATTTTCAGTATCAGAAGAATTCTACGTAAAGTTGAAGATGCGCAACTTAGACCAGGTACGCTAATGCGCTAGTGTGGCACATTGGTCATCTTGACAAAGACGAGAGTCCCTAGGATAAGAATTGTAAGCATTGGGTATGTGCTAGTCGAATCAAAACAACCAGTGAAATATCTTAGATTAATGATAGACTCGGATTTCCGGGTAAATCGGGACAAAGCTTGGGTACATCGGCAGCCAGTCAACTGATCAACATATGAACACTAAAGGTTTCACCTCATCAGGAAGATGACTCTTGATGAGAGCCGGGCAGTCGATTCTACTGTGGGGAGACGTTCTCAGCAAGGAGCTGAACCGAAGGTGGCTTGCAATATTACAAAGGCAAGGAACGCTTCGCATTGCATCCACATATTGAAAAGTCTTGAGTCGGAGGAGTTGCTAATTGTAGGAGTGATCCCCATCGTCCTCCTTGCTAGAGAGTACAGAAATATCTACCTATGTAGAAATAAAGCCGATATGAAGCTGTTTGCTGAGGAGAAGAGACAACGCTCTTTCAGCGATTGCTAGTAGTTCTAGGTGAGCAATAAGAGGGAAAGATGGGCCACGCGCCTCCTCCCTGAAATAAAGCCGTAGTTTCAAAGGCATGGTAGGATTGATTGTTACCTGACCCAGCGCTTGCGCGGGTATGGATGTTTTCAGACTTACCTGCACAAGTTTGGTAATACACGGCCTCCTGACTGTAAATTTTACGAAAGAGAGTTAGGTTACGTCTGCTACATATTTTTTGTCTACAAAAACTAGGACAATCAGCATGGCGACCTCTTCAACGAAACAGGAGAGTTTACTCTGAGCATTGCAATCGGAGATATGCTAAGTAGATTGGCAAATGAAATCACATACCGTTATGTTTGGGTATTTCTAATAGCTGAAAAGAGTTTAATTTAACCTCCGGAGAAAAAGAGGGTTGGGGCTTTCTTTTTCTAGCCATCCTTTCCCTTCCCTACTTCCTCGCTAGAAAAGGGATTCCTGTAACTCGGTGGCATCTATATGCATAGGGAAGCGAGGCCTAGCTCAAAAGCAATGAGTTAAACGGCTCCAGGCTAGTTTATCAAATTTTAAGGAGATAGTAGTTTGGGTAGTCTAGACGCCTTACTCACCTGGGAGCCCTACATTTAGCGTGCAAATTTTCAGAAATTTCATGTTTGCCTAAGTGAGCATTTGTCAGAGCTTCTTCTGTGGGAGCTGTCCCTAAATTGTTCATTTTGCAGAACACCTAATTTACACATCGATGTGTAAATTACATGAGCACCTTTTTGAAAGCTTCACTGCGTTGGGTAGGATTATGCACTAAACCAATAGCAAAATCCTTTGACGATGTTCAAACTAGTGAAAGATGGTTTGCTGGCATATGTTTGCTTAAATGTGTAAAAGCAAGGGCAAAATATAAAAGCAAGGGCAAAATATGAATGACTAAGGTTGTTTGCAGAATATCGTGAAGGTCAGCCTATGGCCGCATTCCAGGGGAATGTAAAGAACTTTAGATATGATAAAACAAGGCACTAAATAAAATTAACTACAGGTGAATCATATTCTCTTCCCAATATGGACTTTGGACCTAGTGCTAATGACCTCAGGTAAGTTCCAGGGCAGTAGCCGTTTAAATATTAGGTTTTCAAAGAATCATATCCCGCAGTTTTCAAAGATTCATATCCCGCAGACATACCTATACCGTAACACAATTGCCTAAAATATGCTCATATAATTTGTGAGGGATATGAAACCTGAATTGTTGCTGCTGTTAAGCGAGTAACATCATGATATGACAGTAGGTTTTTAGTATGATACCTTGATGAGCCCATTACTGCGACCACCTGCATTCAAAACAGTGCAAACCCATGGCCAACGGGATGGCTTTGGCTCGGTTTGAAATAACTCTTTAGTGTAAACCAAGTTCCAAACGAATCGAAGCCATATTTCCAGGCTATGTAGTCAAGTCGCCGATATCGGGAGGAAGGGACGTCATTACTGAATTCAAGGTCATGCCTTAACTAGATGCTGGGGGAAACGAGCTCTGTAGTGGGTTAAGTTGTGTGTAAGGTCAAGACTCCTGCCAAGGAACTAATTCAGTTAGAAAATTATTTTCACTTCTAGTTTTTTTTTGCTTAAGCACTACAGCCCCTTTCGCTTAGAGATAGCTAGAGTATCTGATTATCTTAATTGAATGTATTGGCACTCTAAAAGTGGTTTGGTCAGTAACTCGCTTTGGCCATATGTTCGTCCACCCAGCTACGATGCGTTCTGATTTTAAGCCAGTGGGTATCATAACTTAACGGGCTTACAGTCTGTCCGAAGAATCACTAGAAACAAATCTCGTTGGCACCAATGGGATTCAAACCAGGGACCTTCAGCTTACGCAGCAAGTACTCTAACCACTACACTATTTATTTTTTAGTTGCCTAGGCATCATTTTGATAAGCAGCATATTTCATCCTTTAAGGTTGCATACTTGGAAGATTTTGGATTTGTAAAAATAACAGAAAATTATTTGATTTTTTTTTTCAAAGATTAGGTTGTCCAGGATATTCGAATCGGTTGGCAGTGATTCTTTGTTGAAGATTTGTTTAAAATATTGCACCCAGCACTACCTGGTCTCTTTTTTTAGTCTTTGAAACTAATATGCACATTATAATACAGGGTTGATTTCTGTCTATACCTTTGTTTAAGTTGCTTCTTAGTACTTTATGCAATTATTGTATTACGCATATCTTTGTGAAGTTTTAAAAGTCAAGAATTTATAATTTTGCATTGTTTTTACCTGCAAATCTTTTTGGAACTGTGGTCTAGTTAATGACACATACGAGCATCTTTGCTTGGTTATTTAAAAATTTGTTGGACCAAATATATTCAATCAAAAGTAGCGATTTCTTTTTGTCTAATCACTTTGTTTGTATTTAAGCCCGTCAAAATTTGGAATCTATTTTTCAACCAATTCCTGTTGTCCGATTAAGTTGAGCCCTTGCATACTTATATAAGTCCCGTAACACTGCTATACCATGATATCCGCAAGCTTTCATAAGCTTTATCTAAGTCCGGCAAAATTTGCAATATATTTTTCAATCACTTCTTGCCGTTGGAATGAGCTGAAATTATGGAAACATGCGCAACCCACGACAATGCCATGTTGTTATTTCATCGACATTTTAAGAGCTTTAACAGATCTTCAATGAACTTGCTTTGTTTGTGTACCTCAACATTTAAAACCTATTTTTCAACCATTTTTTGACGTCTGAATGAGTTGAAATTTTGCAAACTAATGCAATCCAATGTTATGGCACCATTGCGTTTTTTTTGAGCTTTTATTGAACTTGCTTTGTGGATGAACGTCAAAATTTACAAGCAACTATATTTTTCAACCACTTGCTGTTATCCGGTTGGGCAGAAATTTGGCGTACTATTATAAGTTTGCTGACAATGCAATGTTATGGTACCATCGAGTTATTGCGGAAGTTTTTATATCTTTGAATATTTGCTGACGTTTGATTAAGTTGCATTTCGGCTTACTTATAAAAGTTCATTGGCATTGGAATTTTGTGGTTCCTCCATGATGGAGACGAAAGTTGGTCTCAGGAACTCATAATCTACACATACTAAACCTGTCGCAGTTAAGTTGGCTTAACTGGTATCTGTATTCACATTTGTCTAGAGCCTAGGATAATGAAATGTTAAAAATAAAATTTAGCTAAAACAAGTTGGGTAAACAGACCTACGCTCACGTCAGAAGGGTTTTGAGTTCAATTTACAAAATGCAGTCACCAGATCGAATCAAATCAAGAAACATGTCAAAGACGATTTTATTGGAGAAAATATGAAATACGAAGATCATACTATTATTATTAAAGTTGAACGAATTTCGACTTCTGAGGTTTTTGGTATTGTTATACTCCATCCATCCGCGACGGAGGAAACACATTTTTCATGTATTTTCCCCCTGTGCCCTCACTGAAGCAAAAACTGACAGTTTAACAACTGTTTTGAAAAGCTTCCATGAAACTTTCATTTCATTCTCATATCGGCTACGTTTGATGAATTTTTTTTAAGGGGCCACTCTCCTGTACTGTTATCATCGATTAATGGCCAATTTTTTCGAATCCTAGAATGGTTACAAATGGCTCTCTTCCACCTCCTCGACTTGTTACGCTTATGAGCATTAATTGTAGGTACTCATCTTCAGTCATTCATTAAATTGAATCAAGTGTTCAAAGCATGCACATTAAACGTTGAAGTTGGGAAAAAAATAACTCAAAATTATTCAATCTTCGCATTTAAAACAGCCACTATTTTGTTTTACGATTACTGATACCACAAACTGAACAAATTCTCAAAGATATACATGACACCTATCATTCCTGAAATTTTCATGCAAATCCTAGCAAAACTGTAGTGTCTGAGTCGGTAAAAAGCGCATGTTGTTCCATAGCCATACGAGTATGTTGCCATAGTAATAAATGCAGCGCATATTGTTCCATAGTAAGACAGGAAAATTTAAACCACTATAACTTCGCTAGATACTTAAACTTTCAGGATAGATCAATCTTATAA
The DNA here is from genome assembly GCA_963969285.1 of Odontomyia ornata. Lineage (NCBI taxonomy): Eukaryota > Metazoa > Arthropoda > Insecta > Diptera > Stratiomyidae > Odontomyia > Odontomyia ornata. Next base: position 139,963,231 of record OZ017741.1, on the reverse strand, counting down.
ATAGACATCTACGTACTGAATTTCATTGAATTTAAGGGTACCGTTAAGATTTAATTCAAGAAAACATAAAATCCGATAAATCATACTATTACTAACAAAGTTGTGTGAATTGCGACTTCTAACGTATTTGTTATTGTTGAACTCACCAAGTCCTACATTCCTGATTTTTTTCAGATTTTTCGGATCACAGGTGTCCAATCGCGAGGGGGGGACACAAATTTTCCGTGTATTTCCCCTCCCTGTGCGCCCCTCGAAGCAAACTTTGCCAAACTAAGATCTGTTTTGAAAAGTTCTCATCAAGACCTTTCATTTGATACCCATATCGGCTACCTTCAATGAAATTTTTTTCGGGGGGTCACTCTCCTATATGGGGAGACCCCCTTAAATACCTTTTAAAATTTTTTGTAGTTGAACTTTGAAGAGATCACCATTTTACACCTACACACAAAATTTGATGTTTCTAGCGGACGGACAGACGGACAGACAGGACGCGATTTTAGTAGGGTTTTGTAAAATTATTTTACAAAACCCTAAAAAATTGGTGATGTTATATTGGAGTACGAAAGTAGGTAAGCTCTAGGGACGTACCTATGAATGTGCACATCGATCATTTCACAGCGTTGAGTACATATACATTTTAAAAGCTTGAGGTATCATTCGGAAACACTAAAATATTAGTAATATTTTTAAAATATATATGCATGCTAATATTTTGAAATGATTTACGTTCATAGACTACGTCCCTTGAACTTGCCTACCAATGTACGTCTATACAACGAGTCACCGAGGAAGAAACTATTCTGAACCTTGGTATTATGATAGCGTTTATTACAATAAAATTAATTTTTACCGATGAGTTCGGTTTATTAAAGAAAAGCATGTTTTTAAAAATGTTTGTTATTTAAATTAAATTTCTATTCATGAGCAAAGATAATTTTATATTTTCCGCAAGTTCAAAACTCATTTGAAACAAATATGCCGACTTGAGGTCCCTCTCGACTTTGACTATGATATACTGATGTGATTATGCTAACTTAAAACTAAGCAACATTATTAAAAAATAATCATGTGTGATATTTAGTCGGCTATCAACTAAGCCGCGCCAAGCTGGTTAGTTTGCCAGCTCGATGGTAAGTTGTTAGCAATATTTATTGCCAGAAATTTTCAAAAGTGGCGGCAAACATGAAAGCTAAAATGTGCGCGTAGGATTCAATCTTCGTCTTATAAAACCGAAGTCGTTAATAACAATTAGCACATTGTTTTAGCGTTTAGATGAGAAGCGTCATTTTCCATCAGCCAATTCATTTTTTTGTGTTCCAGCAGATTTGTCTTGTTTTTCCTACTTTGTATCATTGACAATTTATTTAATCACGATGTTTCTTTTTGGATTTTTTGGGTGAGGTACTTTTTCGTTTGCTATTCAAAAACTTGTAAATTGTCGGAAAGTAGCAAATGACTTGTTAATTGTGTACATTCTTCCCATAAAAGTTACTGGTGTGATAAATTGGTCCTGGTTAACTTGTTGTCAATGAGATTTGAAAATTGGTATTTTAGTCGTTAGGTTGCAAAAATTGTCTGTTGAAATATTTATCAGCTAACATTTTATCGTCTTTTCACGCGAAGAAAAGTTAAGTGGAAAAATTAATAGCAGTGTTGCTTTGTTAAGAATGTGTGGGATGCATATTTCAATATGAAAGCAACGACGGTTTATCCGTCTGAAATTTTTTTAGCCAGTCGATAATCAAATCTGGCGATTTATGGTCTATGTTACAATACATTTAACACATTCGTATGATACAATGCAATGCAATGTGGAATTTCAAATATGCACCTCCAATTTTGGAATTGCTTCGTATGTATTTAATGTGGGGACTACCTGCGAACAATGAAAAAATCTTTCCTCGAAATAAATGTCGTGTCATCTCAAGATTTTGATTGATCTAAAATATAACACGAAGATCTGTCTGGGAAATCTTTGCTTGAATAAATGCTGTCCAAATCTTTAGTTCACCACGAAGGAAAAAACAACATTCGAACAAAATATTAAACTGAAATATTATCCAATGATTCAGAATAATATCATGTCAGCTGAAAAACAAACACGCATTTAACGCGGTGTAGATTATGTCGGATTGGGATTATTACACCTGCCACAATCTGCAACATTTTCTTCAGCATCGATAACACCCGCTGATTATACGCTCTGCAGGTACTTGAGTCCGAATTGGAGATGAAAGCGGACGCAGGCTGATTGATCTGAATCGATGAGCATCACTTATTGTTGGGATTTTGAGTTAATTGGTGATTTCAGTTGGAGAAAAGGAAGAACAACTATCTTTATTAGGCTTGAGCAAAAAAAAATTGAGTTTTAATGTTGAAAATGAATCTGTCTTCTTACCCTCAAACATATAACATTGGTTTTGGGCTCTAAAATTGCAAATCTGGAATACATTACGATTTAGCTCTACTATCGAAAAATATGAATGTCTTCTATTATATTATAAATGCATCGCATCATCTAATAAATAAGTTTTTACCTGAAGGATGAGAAGTGTAATGCTACTAAATAGATCGAGAGTTGCGGGACAGACAAATTTCGTAATTTAAATAAGAAGACGCTTTTCTTATAAAAAATTGAACGACGGGTATGTTCTGTAGTTGATATTTCACAAACTGAAATTTTAGAACTTTCTTAACTCATTACAAGCTTTTAGAATTTTGTGCTTACTTACAAAACCTATTAAAAGCACAAAATACCTGTCCGTCAGTCACAGTGGTTGTTCTCCGCAAACATATAGTCGTTACAAATACCACCATAGAAGATAGATCCGAAGTGCGGTCTTCTTAAATTTTGGTGCGATACTTAAATTTTTAATTGCTTACTCGGAGAGAAGAAGGTATCCCTTAAAGTTCTTTTCTTCAGCGTCTTAATGCTCTTTCCGTCAACTTGCATATCCAAGTTTATTTCAATCTCAGCCTCTTCGATTCGGATGATTGATTGTCCATTCTTTCCACAACAGATAATTCCTAGCTCTGACTATTTTTGATAAAACTTTTTTCATCGTCAACTAGATGTAGTTACAAGCACCATTTAACACTAGATTTACCGGCAATTTGAGTATGCCTACTTCAACCGCACCAGTCAAAATGACTGGCTTTTAAAAAAATGCTTGTGGAGCAACATATAAAAATGACTATTTACGTTGTCAATACATTAATAAGTTAACAAAAAATAACAGTTTTCAGTCTAAATAACGCAAATTTTGATTGAAAGTCTAAATCATACCACGCATATATTTTAATTCTTTTGTATTACGAAAAAAATTTAATTTTAAATTGTAATTTAAAAAGTAATTGTATATTTGTATTTACTCTAATCGAAGACTTAACTGTTAGTGGTTAATCGGTCACAATTTTTACATATGGATATTTTCCGTTGTGTACATTTTCCACAAACATGTGTTTTGCAATTATTATAAATAGTTCTTGTCTGATTATTGTTGCCATGTCTTATTTGACACTTGAACTGGGTCTAGCAACTTCTTGCAGTTTTTCTCTGGAAATCTGATATTCAGAAGCAAGTTCTTCAGAAAGACGAAATAAAAAGTTTTTTCTCGATATGTTTTCACCTGTCATGTTTTTATATAGAATCAAGGCATTTATTCCAGCAAAATCGAGAATATTAAAAAAAACATGAAGTGGCCATCTTCTGGAACTGGATTTGACACTATATTTCGTGCCATTTGGTCAGTCGCATCATCACCAAATTTTGTGCTTCTATTAGTTGCATCAATTTTGATTTGTTTGTGCTTTGTGCTTGGTAGGAACACTTTTTTATTGGACTTACTCTTATAAACTGTTAGCGTACATCCGTTTCATTCATAGACTAATGTTGAAAAACGAGCCATGTTGTCCTCCTTTGTTTGCAAATTTTCGGAAGTTCCTTTTTATTTGCGCGCATCGTTCCAGTCAAGAAAGTATTTTTGGAGAGTAGTTTCAACGCCAGAGGATAACTTGTAAGCAAATTGTCCGTAGTGATGGTTCTACCTTTCAAAGTATATGGTTCTACAAGTTTTAGCACAACAAATTCACTTAGAGGTGTTGATGGATCTCTCAGCTCATCTTTTCTTAAAAAAGGATATCCACTTATAACATACTTAGTTTCAACATCAGACGCATGTCAAAATTTGATGCCGAATTTGTCAGGCTTGTTTGGTATATATAGTGTGAACCTGCATCTGGCCTTCGTTGGAAATAGTTGCTCATCTACTGTAATATATGGGCCTGGTTTGAAACAATTTTGACTGTTTTCAATAAACTTATTCCAGACTGTAGAGACTAGAGCGAATTTGTCGACTTCCAGGTGCTGACGCAGGATTTCTGTAAAATCGTGCCTGCTCATAGTTGCCGCAAAAAGTTTGGTCCCCTCTTTTTATTCCATAAGGGTTCAAGCCTTAACATATTTGCCTCGTGAGCCCCACGCGCATATAGTTTTGCAATGAAAGCCTTCAGCTTCGCTAGCGTAAATGTCCATTTTGCTCCCAAAGCTCAAGACGCTTCTAACTGTAAATGTTCTTATATATTCTAGAATGCAATGGCCAATTACCAATAAAAATGCACTTTTTATCTCTCCTTTCATGACATTCCTTTTAGCGTGAGCTGTAGGCCCAGATACATCCTTGAAAGCAGGTAATCTTCCAGCAACATGTCCTTCATTTATTTTTTTCCAAATACTTCCATCTGCAGAAATTTCATTTTCTTGATCTTGCATTCCAGCTTCATCTTCTTACTCAGAAGTGAAAGGCAATCGCAAGCATTTTCTTGTGCGCATATTTTAAATTTTTTCATTTTCACTATCGGTAGACTGATCCGCATTATCCTTATCGAAATTTTCACTTTCACTACTTTTGGTGCGTGTGTGGTAATTACTACCATGTAGACCACTTTTATTTTCGAACAACTCACGTTCACTATCACTAAGTTGATCATTTTCGACATCCGAACTTTCCAAAGGTATATGGGCTATATGTTTCAAAAGCACAGAAGATTTCACTCGTTTTTCCATATTCAGGCCTTGTGGAGCTATAAAATGAGATAAAACTATATTAATAAAAGAATAATATTCCATACTGTAGTTTTCTTACTCCTGAGATAGCTCTAAGTTGATAAAAAGAAACTATTTCACTATGTTTTTTGATTGTTAGATAAGGGATTCACTTTTGAATACCCCAATGCCCAAACTTATCTTTCTTCCTAGGACTCACGAAAAAATTTCACAACCACGTTCTCTAAATTCATAAGAAAACTAAACAGTGATAAAATATTGTTGGAGGATAATGATTTTCCTGAATCGCATTAGTGCTGCAAGTACTTAGAATTGAAGTTGCATTGTTTATTTATTTATCTTAGATACGAAAACTCATTATATCCCTGCAAAGAATGCGCCATTCATTTTGACTAGTGTGGTGTGCTGTGGTGCCAATGATCAATAAGAACTTTCTAAGCATGCCTAAACAGATAAAGCTAAATACGTAATAATGTTTGTTTGACAATGTCTTTAATTGTTTGGGTATCGTTGTGGCAAATAAAATTAACCCAAAGTAGAAAATTTAAAAAGAACTAGGGATACCAGTCATTTTGACTGGGGCGGTAAATCTAGCGTTAAGCTGATTGCCTAAGTACGCCTCTTCAAAGCCAAGGAATCAGCCTAAGCACTTGTTTAGGGCGGTCGACTGTTGAGAAGAAGAGTCGACGATGTAGTTAATAAAAAAGGTAATAAGTAAGTTTATAGTCCTTGTAGTGTAATGGTTAGAGTACCTGCTGCGTAAGCCGATGGTTTCTGGTTCAAATTGCGTTGGTGACGACGATATTTGTTTCCAGTGATTCTTCGAACGGACTATTAGCCCGTTCAAATATGATACGTACTGGTTCAAAATCAGAGCGTATCGCAGAATGCTGGGCGGACACACAGGCAAAGTGTGGCACTTACCATATCCCCTTTTCGAGTACTGACACATTCGATCAACATACTGAGATACTCTAACTATCACTAAGCAAAGATCCAAAAGTGACTGTGGTGCTAAAAAAAGTAAGCATGTATATTAATACTAATAATAAGTATGGTAATGAGATTATAATAATAAGTATATTGATATGATTTTAGAGATCTGGATGGGTAAAAAATTACTATACCAAGTAAGGAAGGCGGAAGCCAGGCCTTGGCCTCTAGGATTAATTTCCTCCAATCATCACGATTCTGCGAACTCATTTACCCATTGATCAGCAGCTCTGCTCTGTTTCCTATTGACTCCTCGGTCTTACCATTGAGTGTCTACCTTGAACTCTATCTATACTTTATTGTTCTTTTCGGTAACCAGTTTTCTTCGATTTTTTCTACATAGCCCACCCATTGGTATTTTCGTGATTTTTGGCAAGCAGATAAAGGTATCTGCTAAACTATTTTTTATTGATTGCTCGACACTTTTTCATCAATTTAATGTAAATCTACACTTTAATGCGCTCCAAACTGAGCATTACATTGCATGGTGAGGGTATCGATCTCGTTTTTTAGATGACTCCGATAGCTTCAAATTACTTATGAAAATTGTTTGTAAATAACTACTTGATTGAGTTCCATTTATAATTTTCCTGAAAGATTGTTAAAGAAGAAAAATGTTAGAAGAAGGTGGTTTTGGTGGCCTGAATATAATTCGCAATTATAAAAATGTATTGAATTCGCATAAGGAGAATAAATTAGGATAATTCTCTAACCTCTAACCATCGTGATTGCCATTAACCGTGTATTTCTAAAGACTATATACAGTACTCACGTCGAAACCACCTCCTTCTAACATTTTTCTTTCCTAATAATTTTTCGGAAAAATTATTAATGCAACTCAATTGAGTAGCTGCTTATGAATGCATTTCATAAGTAAGATAAGAGTGGTTCATCAAATAGTCCGTAAAACTCATCGTTTTAACGTATGTCTCAAACCATTCCTTATTTCACTGGGCTGTAGATTTTTTAGAGCGATTGGCGTTCAAAGATTCCCACTGGATTAATCAGTTGCATCCATCTAATTTCCTTATAATCGACAAGTTAACCTCTTTGCAGCACAACAGACCCTTTCGGGCCTTCGCTCCTTGCAAATAGCACCTTCAACTACGTCAGTCTACCGACCATATCCTCCAACTTTGAAATCCAAGCAGTTGTCCTTGTTGGCCAAGTCAGACCAGCGTTTCCTCGGTTTCCCCACTAGTCTTTGCCTTTCAGCTCTCCCAATGGTATCCACTGTTCATCCATACAATTCATATGGCCAGCCCAATATAGCTTCCGCAATCTCACAATCGTTGATACCTCCAGCTTGTCAAAAATTTCATACAGCTCATAGTTGTATCGAATTTGTCATTGGTCCCCACCTAGCTCCGCTCCGATTCTTCACCTCAGAACCCGTCTCTCGAAGGCGTTCAATATGTTTGCGAATGCTTGGGTTTGGATCCACGTTTCACACTCATAGCAAAGCACAGGTCTTTTAACAGATTTATATACTTGGAGCTTTGTTTTGTCTTCAAGATCGTCAAAACTGAATAAAATATTTTATTTGCTCGCTGTTTTCTTCAGCGTATTTCGTCTGTTTCATTTCCAGTTCTCGTTATTTGGGAGCCTAAAAATACAAATTCGCCTACATTTTCGATATTGTATTTGCCAAGTGTGGTATTTTTAGCACTTAAGGTATTTTTCCTCGAATGCGTCATGAGGATTGTTTTACTCTCATTGATTTGTAGCGCTACCAGTTTTGCTTCGCTTTCGCGTTTCAAGAAAAATTGTTCGGTAGTTTTTAACGACAGCGACAAAATGTTGATGTTACCCGCTTTGGCTACCACTTGGCTTGCCTTGTATAGTAACGTGTCTCTCGTATCAGTAGGTAGCTTCCTGATGACATATTCCAGGACCAAATTGAATAGCAACTGGGCCAGCTTTAGCCCAATATTTTTGTCAAAGGCGTCGGTGGATTGGTTATTGTGATTATCATTTTGGTAATACAAACTAATTTTGTTGGGATACTAAAGCAAAACATTATTTGGTACAGTAAGTTACGATCAATACTGTCGTATGATTGCTTATAGTCAACGAAAAATTGGCGTGCGTCTTTGTTGAACTCTCATTATTTTTCAAGTATCTACTTGACTGTGAACAATTTGGCCTATCATCGATCTACCTGCTCTAAAGCCTCCTTGATACTCCCCAATAATACTGTTGGTGTATGATCTGATTTTACTTTGTAAGATCTTTTAAAATATTTTGTACGCCGAACTAAATAGTGATATACCTCTATAGTTTTGCACTGTAGCCTAAGGAATATAAGTGATTGGCTCTACTCGTTTGGCATATGTTCTTGTTGCCAAATGTACTGGATAATTTTATGGATAGCTTTCTGAACAGCACTGGCACCATATTTAATGGTCTCCACCGGAATTTCATCGATGTCCGGCGCTTTATTATTCTTTTGGGCTTTGATGGTAGAACAAATTTCATCCAAGGAGTAGGTGGGGTCAAAAAAAGCTCTCCGGGAATATCTATAGGCTCTAATGTTCTGGAACTATGCGGAAGATTAAGGAGGCTCTTGATATATGGTGCACATCTCCCCTTAATCCTGTTTTCATGAGTGATGATGTTACCAATTTCATCACGGCAGGACGTGGTCTTGGGCTAATAATCACGTTTCGTGCTAGACTTACTTCGTTGTCATAGTATTTTCTTTTCTTAATTCGAATGATTTTATTCGCTACTCTCCTGAGCTTTCATAGTATTCTCTCTTCGTCCAGGTTTTCCTACCTGTATATTCTTTTTACGCCTGATTGTTTTTATCAAACGCATTCTTGCACTAATCATCCAACCAATCATTTTTTGCGCCCGGCTTGATGTCCGATCATCTACTACTACTTAATTACTGCTTTCACTTCCATCCATAGCTCGTTGCTTGTTTTCACTGATGTATCGGATAGGATGGAAGCTAGCTTGTTTTCGGGGGCCTCCTTAAAATTTTTAGCCACCGACTCCATTTGTAACCGCTTGATATCAAGTTTCTAAAGAGGGCTGGTCTCCACTGAATACGGCTTTGTCATGCGAGATCGATAAGTTAATTTGGTCAAGTGACGATCCAAGTATGTACGGACATCAAGTATGCTCGAGGCCCAACGTTGTTGGATCAGAACATGGTCAATCTGGTTTTGTATGTCACCATCTGGTGATATCCAGGTAATTTTATGTTTGCATCGATATAGGAAGCAAGCAGAACGAATGACTAGATTTCTGCTACATGCAAAGTCATTCAGGCACTGGCTGTTGTCGTTTGTTGTGGTATATGCATATTAGTCTAACCTATTCGATAATCAAAATCTAATACAAGCTGGTGGAAAAATAGCGTCGAGACTAGTTTAGATACAATAATTACTAATTACAAAATAATACATTCAACCATTACTAGAAAATGTCCACATCATTCAACATTCTTATGTTATCTGGTAGTGGAATAGAACAACGTTGGCTTTTGCGCTCATAGGAATGTCGATCACAATAGCATCTTGATAATGGAGAGACTTCCAGGCAAACTATCTGAGCTTATGCATTGATTTCTGAACATGTTAAGGAACTGAAATGCTTGTGTAGGAGTACGAGTCAGCTTCCGTAAGACCGCACTAATGGTTTCCACTAAATGGAGAAGATTAGAGGTATTGCAAACTTCAAACGTTAGGAGCACTTCCATTAACCAATGAGGTAAAATAAGCAATAATGATAAAAAAGTGGACATTTAAACTATAATTGCATATGATACTCTTGTTTGGTGACTTAAGATGAAAGAAGAGAGAGAGATAGAAGAAGAGAGCAAAAAGGGGAGAGAGAGAACTGAGTCTTTGTGCAGCGGTTAACCTATTTTTGTATTCTAAGAGCTATGCGGAGCACATTCTCTTCAGCATTAAAGAGGCTACGTAGCAATAGGCGCAGAAGGTTCGGCAGCACATAAATTGTAGTTAATAACCCATAAGTATCAAGCATTAAAGCTCACTTCAATATAAGTAAAGCAATCGCAACCCGCATAATAGATTTGGGAAGAGAATGTAGGTAGGCCAAACATCGCCTTAACACCAAATTCGCAACCTCAATCGTGGGGCGAAATTGGGATCATAGGAATGACAATCATCCATAGGCCAGTTAGTATGGTACATGAATAGAAACAGAAACATGAATAGAAACACCCACCACTTACTTCCATTGTGACTTGCTTTAACCAGTGGTAATATACACAAGAGTTTCATAAGCTGAAACATTCGTCATAAATCTCTCTGCAGGAGAAAATATGAAGCACAGTAAGTATGACAGGGATACTCTCGTTCTTACACAACTAAATAAAAATAATAAGATTGGTGAATTCAAAATGAATTGTCAAATGGGTGCAAGAATACAAAAAAAATTTGGAAACAAAATTTTGTATGCCGCTGTCATAGAGGGATCTCAGAACTTGTGATATTACCGGACCTTTAAAAAAACAATGCAAGCAAATGGGCGAATAATAAACTAGATTCCTATTAGAAAACAGTTCCTATATAAGCATTGCGAACGTATCCTGCAATTTGCTGAAACTTTTAAACTAACAGATATAGTGGTCTTCAGCAAAGACAAATGAGAAATTGTGGCTGGCCTCCTAACCGATCATTGTCAACTACAAAACACATACATACAATGGGAATTTCAGGCAAGGGCTCAATAGGTAGACAGGTGTTTTTCTGTGCCTCACTATGGAGGGAAAGTAGCGCTGCCTCAGTGATTCGCACCATTCCTGACAGAGCAACACATAAAGACGAAAGACTGCATGCCTGATCTCTGACCTGATGTTGTGGCTCAATTAAGATCATGATATCCACCCGAACCAGTTCTTGAGCATACATGTATATTTTCGGTCTTACCTACAAAAGATTGATAAGCCCCAGTATCTTCACTGCGTGTTTTACATAAGAGAGGTAAGCAATGCCATGAGTAACAGGCATTGTCCACCGGGATAGGAAGCGGTGTGATTTTCCAGGAAAATCGAAGAACCCTCTCTGGGGGCTTTAATCAAAAAGATGCATACATCCGTTGACAAAAGAAACCACGTGAAACATTTTGCTTGGGTAGTCCTGGAGGATAAAAAAGCACACTTGAGTATTGGGAGGCACTGAGATTGAAAAGTTATTTTTTTTAAGTAATTATTTTCCACCCATTCTTCCCGCTAGGGAAGGGATTCCTGTAACTTGAAGGTGCCTCTAGGCGTAGGAAGATGAGACCTAGTCTAAAGCAATGCGTTAAACTGCTACGAACTAGGCTCTGAAGTTGGCAGGGGAGGTGTTTACTGGCTAGTCTAGGTATTGCACGCTTGGCAGATCCACACTCAGGGCGGAAATAGCCATCATCTTCAACCACTAAAAAAAAAACAAGAAAAAGTGCCATCAGGTTGCAGAGATCCCTTTTTCAGCAGGAAGAGTGGAGGGAGATTAGTTAAAAAAGATAATGCTCCATCACACTACGCTTACCGACACTCTTTTTTTCATGGTTAGGACTTTCCGAAAAAAATAAGCCACATGGACTATTTGGGAATAGGTCTCCTATTTCCTCGATAAGGTCACAATGCTACCAATGCCACATTTTGCATGCAAATAAGGTTTGGCAATACCACTTTCCTCTTCCATGTGAACCATGTATTTAAGAAGCTCTGACTTATCAATTTTGAGCAGGTAGGACAGAGACGTCAATTTTACAATGTCTTCACTTCGCCATGAACTCAGAACAGAAATGGTGTGCGCAGTTCATCGCCTCACTTTCTTGTTCCAGAAGCTCACTCAATTGGATCTGTCTGTCAAGTTGACTGATCCAAATTGAACTAATTCCAAGTGCTTAAACATTCTACCGTGCTTTGTGATCCGAATAACTTTGACGTGTGACACTGTGAAATTACTTTACAATTTCAAAGTGAAATGTGTAGTTCCTTCGAGTAAAAATTATAGTCGAAAACGGTGAAGGTTTTTCAAATGGAAAACAAATGTTTAGGATTGTATGAAAATTTGTTTGCTTGTGCGATTTGGCTTTCTGGTAGGATGTAAACAAGAGCGTAGCAATAGGAAAAGTGGTCACAGAGGTTGTTGCAACCACATGGTCACGTGGTTGTCCACTCCAGTATTATTTAATTACTCAATGGTCCTAGGTGAATTTTTTTATTTATGCTTAATAAATGCGTACGCCTTAGAATCAAGCGCAAGGGTGAATGTATTTAGCTCATATTTTTGCTGATTAGGTTTACGTGTGATAAATGCGTACACCTTACAATTAACTTGAAAATGTGAATGCATTTAATTGGCTGGGACGCTATAAGCCTGACTTAAGCTCAAGTGACTCTGACTGACTGACACGATATACTATAATTTTAAAAGATTAATGAAGTTAGAGTTTACTTCTTGACACATTTCTGTAAAAATAAGAAACAAAAATTTTAAAAATTTCTTTACGTTTAGTATCAATGTTTTTAGTTTTTATATCGCACAACGCGTTTCGCTGAATGCTGACTAGTTTAGCAAAATGCGTCGTGCAGTATAAAATTATAAAAACATTGATACTTTTTTTTCCGTAGCACTACAGCCCCTTTCGGGCCTTCGCTTAGAGATAGTTTGAGTATCTCATTGTCATGATCGAATGTGTTGGCACTCCACAAGGTGATATGATCATTATCACGATATAGCCGTGTGTTCGTCCACCCAGCTGCGATACGTTCTGATTAAATCAATCATCAAAGGGATGATAAATCAATCATCACAGGGATGATCTCTTCCTAATTCCAGTTCAACCCGAAAATCATTGGTTGACTTTTAAAAAAACAGACTGGGGAAAGTTTCAAAAGAAGTTTAAATGGAAGTACCAGAAGCAATGTCCTCCTGATGATGGAAACGCTTGCTCAATGGTTCCTAAAGACAGAAATCTAATTAACGATGAAATAGATCTCTATTTGTCGAAGTTATAGAAACTGACGTTGGAAACGATTGAGAAAGTAGTTCCCAAGATTAAAGGAAACAATATGGAAGGATATGAAATACCAACCATTACAATACGAAATACCAACCATTACAAGTTTGAAAAGATTGAAAAGCCTTCTTCTCACACGCAATTTTCAGACTACAACCATTCCTCGTTGGCTTTGTTGAAATTACACCTGAAGAATGTCCGGAACTTAATCCGTTCATACTTCAGGAGTGAGGGCAGCAATCAATGGGCGGAAAAATTGAGGGGTATTAGTCCACAGGACCCAGATGGCATTTTCGCGAAAGTGAATAGCATATTCCGTAAGAAATCTCGAGTGAAGGTATCGAATCTTGAAGTCACTAGTGATGAGATAAATCTTCTCGATAGGGCTGGTATCGAAATTGATAGTACGACTCCGGATAGAAATGGAAACAGGATTATATGCGAGGGATTGCATAAACTTGCCCTGATTGAAATAAATGAAATATTTTTAGAGGTCATTGAAGCAAAAGTTTCGGACTTCAAATCAAGCCTGAACGGTGAATCAATTCATCATTTCAATGAAACATAAAATCTGACCTGAAACCGAGTGTGAATCTTATTGATTATTTTGTCAGCTATGAAGGATTGTGTTTCGTATTTCGCAGAATAAACAACAAGGAATCATGTGGTACTGATGGTATTCTAAATGTAGTTCTCCGTCATTTGCCTGAGTTTGCTATTATGAATTATTGCATATTGTTCAACAACATGTTGAGCAATTCATATTTCCCAAATGACTGGAAAAAAACTAAGGTATTTCCGATCTTGAAGAGATGAAAAGAATTTTCATGCCCTAAAAGCTATCGCCCAATTAGCTTGCTGCTTAATATCAGCAAGGTGTTTGTAGTGATACTCATTAAAGCATTAAACGCCCACATTGAGAAATATGAGTTGATGCCGAATTGGTTTTCGTACCAGGCATTCAACCACACATGCAATAACGAAAGTAACCTCAGATATCTGTTAGAACTAAACAACAGAGAATGTGTTGGAGCGTGTCTCATTGATATACAATTGCCTTCGATACGGTGTGGTTTGATGGACTAGTTTTTAAACTCCTTCAGGACGAGTTCCCCAGGCACCTTGTCGCCATGATGTGCTATATGTTATACGGGAAATCGTGTGATGTAACTGATGAAAATCTGACAAAAATGCGCGAATTCAAGGTCTTTAATGGTCTCCAGCAGGGAACAAACTACTTGTAATGATTTTTCACTTTTCAGATCGAACGCGGAACCGACCTCTCATCGGTTCTAGACGTTAAGTCTGAGTAGTGCCAACGGATGGTACCAACAGGTCAACCAATCCGTGCACCGTAACCCATTCACGCGGTGACTGCTTGTCGGCCAGCTAGTTCGGAGAGGATTTCGGTCGCGGGTCTCCGAATGGGTTACGCTCAATTACAATATTTCAGTCACCTGAACATGCCCGTTTTCCAAACGCGTCAACAATTACTCATCCAGAACGGGAAACCTACGTTACGTTAATTCTGGATGTGATCTCTCCACAGATCTCAAATCAAAAACGCTACAAAATCCTATAGGCGCGTTACCGAATCACCGACGCGGTACCGAAAAATATGCTACTCGAAATTAAACCGACGAAAACTACTCTAATGAAATGACGAAACAATCAAAGGTACCGCGTACCGCGCGCGACGCGAAACCGACTTCAGCGGATTTGTCGAAACCCTATCCTCGCGACGGCATACCTACCTTACACTCTCTCTTCCCGCTGAAAAAGAATGAGACACTGAAAAGGAAAGTCGTGGTTAACTTTTAACAATTCATTTTAATCATTTAAAATTATAGAAATACATTCCTTCTTTTAATCTCATATGAAGCGTAGTCTACTTCTAAAAGAGCGCTAAAATTCTAATAAACAGAGAAATTATAGAGTTGTTGCTATGGAACGGAATCTAGATATTATTACTTAGCATCGTGAAAATAAACATCATCCTTTGGGTGATACAAAGAAATCTTAAGCTAACTAGTACTGTAAATTTCATTGTTAATAATTATGTGAGCATATTTGTTGATACAATAGAATATAAGGTTGGGTTTAGTTTATTAGAAGGGCTGACACTCATTCGAAATTCTTGCGAAATTAAATAACAATATTATAAAATTATTTCTAAAAATTACAATTCAAAACAAATCGAATTCCAAGTTAGATGGAATGGAATTATGTAATTTTTAACTCATAAAAAAAAAATCTTGCGAAATGAAATCGTAAGTTAAAATTATGTAAATCTAATACGGAATTAAAATGTTAGAATAAAAATAGCGTTTTGTAAGATCGAATCAGAAACTTGAAGTTAACTTACTTATAAGTTATTAAAAAAAATTTTTTTTTTTTTTCATTTAATTTTTTTTTATGCTCGAAGTACATCTGTTATCTGGAGTAACCAATTTTATTGTTAAAATAGTTGCATTTATAGAAATCAACAAAATGAACTTCATAGCGCGAAGGGGATAAATTATTTGTGTACGATCAAACGAATGAATCATTTCTGTTAAATAAATCCAAAAACATAGCGAAATTTGTTTACGCTATGAACCAACTCAAAACTATAATTAAAATTTTAAAATGTTCCCAGAACTTTTCTTGATGCTTTGAACGAAGTAATCAATCATCTTCAATCATGAAGAAACATGTTAAAAATTACATAAAAATTACTAAAATATGATTAAAAATTAAAAGTATGTTGCATAAACAGACTAAGTTTAAAATAGCATATATGTTGAATAAATAAATACTTCAAGTTTAATGAATAAAATAACCTGAAATTGAAAGTAATTTTATGGAAAATTTAAAATAGTTTTTTTTTTTTGTACGGTTAGTAATTCATTTTAACTTCATTGTATTCTTCAATGAAAGAGAACCATAAAACAATTTTCAGATAAGAGTTAATGTGTTCAAAGTGACACACTTTTTGAAGATTATGAAACGTGTTTGCTTTTATAGAGAGGGACGAATTTCGTTTTTATCTTGTCCTTGTGTCGAAAACAAGTTTACTTTACAAACATGTTACGTTACATGAGATTTTTTTTTCCTTTTTTTTTTTTATAAATGTTACTTTTTTATTTAAATTAATTTTAGGAAAATTATTTAATATCTTTCAATCTTATATTCGCTTAAGTCTATTAAGTATTATTTCTATATAAAAAGGAACGATAGCTTGAAATCTTTTAGGAACAAATAATTGAGTGTAAAAATGTTATAACTTATCAAGAGGATTGTTAAGTTGAAGCATGTCTGGGTTGATGTTTTATTTTATGTTCACTCAGTCAATTAATATTTATGATTTTCGTGCTATCTCGAAGTTATAGTAAATTGTACACGAATCGAATTATTTTGCACAAACTAGAATTCAGTCCTCATGTCTATCTTACAATCTTTAACCTCATATATTACAATTAGCTTAACTTTCACTTATTTTAATAGACTTTGATCCCTTCAAATCTTAAGTATAAAGTGCCAAGCTTATTTGGAAATGTTAAGGCCTTAACTTACAAATAATATGCTAACAATTAAGAATTTTAATATTGTAACAACTAACCTAATCGTGAAACCCAAATTGCTTTTTATCACTTTTATACTTGAATTCATTCCAGAATATTTTTACATACGGATAAAACAGACTCAAATGAAGTACGACTTTAATCATAGATAGATGCTGAAAGTACCACACATGCTGATTTTAATGATAACAACGGAACATTTCTACGTGTGGAAGTTGTTAAGATGAAAACATTGTATGATGTAACAGAAATGTAAAAACTTCTAAATCTTGAAAAGGAAAGTTTTATAAATTTCTTTGTAAAGTAATACTAAAAATATGTTAAAATGAAAGACGTACTGAGATATCATCTAACTTGGATAAATGTTTTCTTTAATTTTCCCTTGATAGATAGTATGTAAATGAGTTAAAATGAGTCGCTTTCAAAATCTTTTAGTAAGTGTTTCATGCAAAGCGGTAAAATTTTAACTCAGTAATTTCTCTGCTCCTAAAATCTATGTACTTGGCATAGCTGTAATGCTACGCTTTGATATACAAACATATTTTGGCAAAAGTATAGATAACAGCATAGATCTTAACTGTGCAATCACACGAAAGAATTCTCAATAGTGCGCGCACGGCTTACTAGAACAAAACTTTTTCATTCAGAGCCTGTAACGCAATGAAAATTAGTTGTTCACAATTTCTTTACCTCACAAAAATCACATATCTTCGATTATATTTCAAATGTAAATTTTAAACTGATACTTAGTTCACTGCGTTGAAATAAGCCGTAGATTTGCTTGTCCATTTTGTGGATGTACACGCTATTCCTCAAGCTTTTGTTTCGTTCTCTATTGTTTTTACAGATAATATGAAGCATTTGATTTTGCGTGACGCTATAGCTCTGTCCATTGCTACATTATTAGGAGTGAAACTTTCCAAAGAACGACTTTGCGGTTTCGTTGCTACTTTGTTGGATTTCAAATTTTGCGGTTATGCACTAGTTTCCCGTGACAATCAATTGCGATACACGAGCTACGATTCGCACAAGTTACACATTTGCTTCTGCTTTTCATTTTCCGTTTGCTTTTACCAATACGGGCGATGATACTCACTTTGATTCCATGATGATGCCTCGGACCAACTATTGAAATTCGATGTACCTTCCTGAGTGGTAAATGTGTTTGTACGATTCGATATTTTCACCGAATTATCACTGTTATCATAATTCAATAGTATTTCGGATGGATGCGATTGGCAGGATGGTGATTTTTTTAGATATTGTATAGTTTAGATCATTATTATTATCCCAATATTCCTTTCCATCAGCTCGGAAACAAATGCAAACTTCCAGCTTTTTCGAGGATGGAGGTAGAGTAATTTTAAAGCTAAATGTATCATATATAACATATGCGGCGCTACTTCCATGATACGCGGCGCCGAACGATTGGACCGCCGGAAACTTACTTCGAAAATGAAATCCTTGAGGAATGGTTTTATTCTCAAAGAATCAAATATATGCTGGGGCTAGACAACCCAGCAACCCCATATGCCTCATTCCTTAGAATTAATTTCGATACTTAGCTGGCAAATAGGATCCTCCACAGCCTTGAACTGACAACAGCTCTGCGGTTTGTATTCTCGGGCGTTATCAACCTCTTCTTCAGAGTCATTCGATTCGGTTAAGTCGCTCGCAGTCACCCCTTCTTTCGATGTCTTCTTTGTGTCGGTTTTCCTCTTTTTCTTGGGAGATTTCGATTTACTTCGATCTAAAGATCCTCGTTTGGCTGCTACAACGACGAGGGCGATGAACTGCAAACAAAACCTGGTAAGGCATTTGTCGACGTACGCCGAACGAAAAAAATTTACCTCTTAATAATTTTACACCACCTAGGACCGCGCCAAGTCGCTACCGACACCACACCATGACACCATTTACCTTTTTCGCCATGTGGCTGTCAAGCCCAACCGGTTGTCACCTCGGACAAAACAGAGGTGTGTGGAATGGCACGCCACATGGCGGCAATGTGCCTCTCCATCTGTCGCCAGTGGCATAGTTTTTTTTTTTTTGATGACCACGGTGGAGGGGCATTTCCAGATGGCTATGTCTCGAAATGTGCCGGGGTTTGGATAAATTTTATATTTCGAATATTTATACCCACAGATCGAAATATTTGGACAGAAAAGAAATATTTTCTGCGCAACGATATCCGCACGACAGATGAAGTCCGCTGGCACTTCGAGGACATATCCATCTGGCCGGTTGCAAGGGTTCGGGATCGGAATCACTTCGATTCCCGGGCGTAGGCGTCACATTACATACTGAACGGCTTTTTTTTTTTTTTTTTTTTTTTTACCTCCATTCCCTTCCACTCTCTCCATCACACTTTCTTCGTCGCACTACGCTCGTGCGATCTGCACTTCACATTTCGTCGTTTCCTCAGGTGTGCCACCCAGACAATGTATAACACATCGGTATAAGGGGGCACACAAAAATATGTGAAGTCCTCCGGTTAATCTTGTCTTGTCCATATCGTGATCAGCTCTCAGAGATAAAAAAATTTATAAATTCGACGCAGTAAAAAAAACTCTGAGTTAAAAGAATAGCTGTCTCTTCAAGCATCTCGACGATAGGGTCAACAATGCCCTAAGATGCTATGTTGAAATTACTGGACTGATATTATAATAATAGTAGGTGTTTCTCGAGGCATCTCGAAGATAGGATCAATAATTGACCTAAGATGCTATGTTGAAAGTGTAATAAACATAAGCAGTCGAGCAGCCCCGTGGTGATCAGGAGTGGCTGCTCCTGAAGAGATAAGGTGGTCACCCCGTCGAAACTGCTTAGTTTGTTGTCTTACTAGTGTAAAGTAAACTGCATCCGTCAAGTTTCCATCCTTTAGGCAGAGATGAGTGGTTCACTTCAGCCACTTTAACATCTTTAGGTTTGACATTCCCTTGTAATGCAACGACCTTCTTCGGTGAAAGTAACGGTTGCTTTTTGTGTAATGTTTGCGTTTGTCTCAAGCCTCCGTGTCCGCTAACTTTAACGAGGCAAAACAATATTGAATTTCTGTAGAGTAGATTAATTGACTCCTAATAGAACTTTTCTAAAGACAATAAAAATTTATCGGTGCGTCTTGTAGAGTAGAGTACGCGTGATAAGTATTTTGTAGTGTAGCTTCGTGGCTCGACAAGAACCCGCCTCATATGATCCCGCAAATGCTAGTCGTCAAGCACGCGTACGCGGTCGTTAAGCGAAGCTAGTTAGCTGAGCTCGGTGTTGTTTTAGCTCGCTGACACTTGTGCCAAACCATCGGCACCCGTGTCCTACACGGACATTTCGAAATTCATTACAATGGCGCCCAACGTGGGGCCCGAAGGGGAAACAACACCACTCTCCTTCGAGTTCTCACATTTTTAATTTTTCTGTCGGCAGATGAACCGATTCAATTTTTATTGCCACCCTCACCATTTGATATTAACGTAACATACTTTGGAGGGTTCCATAAAGTAAAGATAGAGTCACCGATAAACTCTCTTTTGGTGTTGTTTGTCTTGTCTTCGGTATAATATGGTCTATAGCATCTTCTGGAGTTCTTCGTTCGTGGTGGCTCAGTCGCCTGAACATGCCGATGATGTTATAGAGTAGTGCGTCCCTAAATGTTACCAAAAGAAAGGTTTGCACATTTTTATACAGTTTGAAGTCGGACAGTTCTAATTTTGAACAAACTGATGGTGCCAGGGGTTTTCAAATACATTGCTTGGAATTGCGTCAGTTTTTGCTGGGAGCTAATCTGATGACCGGCAGTGATAAAATCCGCATCATCAATTAGTCCTGACCGACACCCGATTTGTTTTTATGATTGGTTAGCGGTTTTTATTAGCATACTTTCGTAGAAGACAGGGACTTGTATTCAAGGAGAGGGGCCTAAAATTATAACAACCATCTCTCCACTGCGTAAACAATTGTTTCTTCACTAGTGGTGTAGAGCGAAATCCTTCAGTCTCTCCATGCCTGGGTCGGCATCGAAGAGACTGCCCTGTAATAAACATAAGCAGTCGAGCAGCCCCGTGGTGATCAGGAGTGGCTGCTCCTGAAGAGATAAGGTGGTCACCCCGTCGAAACTGCTTAGTTTGTTGTCTTACTAGTGTAAAGTAAACTGCATCCGTCAAGGTTCCATCCTTTAGGCAGAGATGAGTGGTTCACTTCAGCCACTTTAACATCTTTAGGTTTGACATTCCCTTGTAATGCAACGACCTTCTTCGGTGAAAGTAACGGTTGCTTTTTGTGTAATGTTTGCGTTTGTCTCAAGCCTCCGTGTCCGCTAACTTTAACGAGGCAAAACAATATTGAATTTCTGTAGAGTAGATTAATTGACTCCTAATAGAACTTTTCTAAAGACAATAAAAATTTATCGGTGCGTCTTGTAGAGTAGAGTACGCGTGATAAGTATTTTGTAGTGTAGCTTCGTGGCTCGACAAGAACCCGCCTCATATGATCCCGCAAATGCTAGTCGTCAAGCACGCGTACGCGGTCGTTAAGCGAAGCTAGTTAGCTGAGCTCGGTGTTGTTTTAGCTCGCTGACACTTGTGCCAAACCATCGGCACCCGTGTCCTACACGGACATTTCGAAATTCATTACAAAAGTTTCTGCACTGAGATTCAATCGTTATTCATTAAATAGTTCCTAAGTCTTTTCTTGAAAACCATAAGAGAATTCGCTTCTTTAACTGATTCTGGAAGATTGTTGTATATACGAAGGGCGTCATTTGTAGCATCGTTCTTCAGGCGATCTGTCCTTGCAAAAGGAATTACAAATTGGTTTGCGTTCCTAGTACTGTATTGATTCTTTTGTGAGACTTTAATAAATGGTGTTTGTGACGACAAGCTGAGATTTAAACTTTTGAAGATAAACTTGGCTTTCTCCATTTTAATGATTTGGTTAAAAGTTAATGCGTTACATGATTGATACACTATGTTTGTTGGTGTGAGCCTTGGGAGATTATGTATATTTTTATACGCCTTGGTTAATATCCTGGAAATTATATTTAGGTGTTGCTTTGAGGACTGACTCCAAATTACCACTCCGTAATGTACTTTTGACAGTACGAAGGCATTCAGAACAAGATGCTTGATGTTTTTTGGAAATTCCTCATATCTTCGTAACAATCCAATTATTGGTGCTAATTGCCTCCTTAAGTTGTTTATATGCGGGAGCCAGGTCAGACGGTGATCGATAGTAAGGCCAAGATATTTAAGTTCGAGCACTCTTTGCAGCTTTTCACCATTAATTTTTATATCAACATCTATGTCTTCCCTGTTCTTTTGCTTAAAGATAATATATTTTGTCTTTGAAATATTCAACGCTAGTTTATTCTCTTTCAACCATAAATTATATGAATTTAGATCCTCGTTGATAGCGTCTCCGATGTCATTTTTATCGCGTCCCGAGTAAAGAAGCACTGTATCATCAGCATATAAAAAGTCATTACCACTTAGCCTGCATGTATTTAAATTATTAGTGTATAGCAGGAACAAGGTTGGGCCAAGTATTGAGCCTTGTGGAACACCTGATTTCATTGGTGCCGGGTCACTCAGAACATTATTAAATGCTGTTTTCTGCAGTCTGCCTTTTAGGTAATTTTGAAATAGTTTATTTGCTGTGCCTTGAACACCATATGCTTCTAGTTTTCGAAGTAAGAGGTCATGATCGACCGTATCAAACGCTTTCCTTAGATCCACAAAAATGGCAACAACATAATCCCCTACATCAAGTCTCTCGTTGATGAATCGCGTTACCGAGAGTAGAGCGTCAAACGTTCCCTTGTTTTTCTGAAAGCCATATTGGCGGGAGTTTAGGATAGAGTTATCTAATATGAAGGATGTTAAGCGAGAGTTAATTACTTTTTCAAATATTTTACTAAATCCGGTCAAGAGTGCAATTGGGCGATAATTATTGGGGTCCGATCGATCTCCTCCTTTGAATATAGGTACAAATTTTTGCAAGCTTCCCCTCTTCAGGAAACGTTCCGTTTCTGATATGCTCATTTAAATAATTAGCCACGAGTTCTGCTATTTCATTTTTTACAAGCGCAATTTCCTCCATCGTGATCTGATCAATACCTGGAGCCGTATTTTTCTTCATTGCCTCAATAGTCTTAAGAACTTCGCTTTTATTGGTTGGATGAATATGAAACATGGAATCGGGTGAGATGTTAGCGTGATCTAGCCTACTTGTTGGGACATCACCAACCTCTTTTGTAATTTTTTCGCCCACAGTTGAGAAAAACGTCTCGCCAACGCGATAACTGGTAGCATTTGCTGATGATCTGATCATCTATACAGCAGACCGAAAAGCTACAATAGTTCAGAACAATCTCCAAAAAACGTTCAATGATGTGTAGCTGTACACTGACAATTGGAGAATGAAAATCAATGCACATAAATGCGAAACAATTTTGTTTCGGACAACGCTTCAGGGGGTCAGTCAAGACCTGAAACTTAATTGGAAGAATTTCCACATCATGGCTGGCGAGATTAGTTCAGAACGGGTTCCACATAAATCTATGTATGTGCTATACTGAACATGTCAAAATCATGCACAGTATGGCACTAAAACTAGTCATGGCCCTACGAAGACTCTTGCATTTCAAGTACATTGATCAAAAGGTCAGAATTATCTGTTACGAGACCAGGTTAAACCAGTTTTGACATATGGATGTCAGATCTGGTACAACCAGAGTGCTAGTACTATGGAAAAATTAAGATTTTTCGAAAGGAAATGTCTTCGTGCATGTACTGGTTTGCACAGAAAGCCTGACACGGATTGGAAGCATTAAATATCGGATAGAAAAATTTATCAAACTACTCAAGTGACAAGAGTCGATATCTTCATATTGAAAATTTTTCGGAATCATATCGCAAGATCTCTAACTTTGAATGAAAACCCTTGGGTTTCACAGCCGTTCCACTCTACAGACGGGTATATTGTGACTTGCCTCAATACTGGTTTCATTCCTTCAGAAGCATTGGTGTATTCGGATATGTTTTTGATTCTGAAGGCGTCCCAATCATATATCACATATATAGACGGGCCACCGATAAGAAGATAAAATACCCTCCGAGTTTGAGTTCACGAGACCAACAATTCCAATGGAGATACTGATTTGCTAGATTCGTTGAAGCGGATCAAACTAAGACGGGGCAATCTAGGTATCGGTGGCTAAATGACAATGTCTAAATTATTCGTGTTTATTACCAGTTTTGGTGTTTTTCGTTACATAGTTCTTGAGTTTCAGCTCATTATTGCTACATTTAGTGTTGTTGTTTATTTGTGTTAAAAATAAGGAATATGTTAGATATATGTTATGTTTATTTTATTAGGCTTAGAGATAAGGTTAAACGCGTAGGTTAGGAATACTGCGATCGAATTTTTTAGTAAAAGGTAAAGTTTTTTGATTGAATTTTTATTAGAATTAAGTTAGGTGTAGGATCAAAGTTCACTATTGCGTTAAAATTAGAAACAATTTTGAATAGCGCAGGTTTGTTTTTTCTAGTTTTTCCAATCAAATCATAAAATATGTAATAATCTTAATTAATTTCAATTTGCTATTGTTTTTTTTATAAAATGCGTTTAACTGATAACGTATAAATTTAGAGAGCCATTTGGGCCATTAAGTTTTTGTATGTTTATTATTTAGAATTTGCTTTATATTCTTTTAAAATTTATAACAATTAGTATTGAATAAAGCGCTTTTGGCTTTGACTTTGATACGTTTTGATTTTAAACCAGCATGTATCATAACTGAACAGGTTTATAGTCCGTCCGAAGAATCACTCATACAAAATCTCATTGACGCCAACGAAACTCGAACCAGAGACCTTCGGATTACGAGCTTAGTGCTCTACCCATTACATCACGCGGACTACTACATTGATACTTAACGAAAAGAAAAATCATTTAATTTTTAGGTCTTTGTAAAAAAAATTTCGCGACCTGTCTGTTCGCCTGAAAATTATCACGAATGTGGGCCTTTATGAGTACAAGGGCAACAAGTACCTCAGAAATTGAAATTCACTTAACTTTGTTAATAATACTATGATTTGTAAAGTAGTATTGAATAGTATTGTTTTCGAAACTTGCAGTTATTCAAGATGTTTATATAGTAAAAACACTGTATCTACTCCAGACCTACAACTTTATTTAAAATATGTTTATGGCCATTTCGAGAGTAACTTGCATCCATTGATATTAAAATCATTGGCAATACAATTTGATCTTAAATACTACGAGATTTTAAGGTACTAAAGGGTTTTAAACAATCATAAAAAGAAAGAAAAATTTAAAGAGATAATAATAACGAAACATTAACTGAGAAATTGGATGAAAGTACAATTAAACGTACAAGGATAGTGGAATATTTAGGTAATCAACTAATTAGGGTGATCTATGGTTCCTTTTAACAAGTCTCTTAACTAACTTCGATGGACAGTTTCCTTCGTCTGTGTTCATACGTATTTGGGGGTCTTGCTGCATTATGTAGAGACTCTCCTACGCGTCCAATGTATAAGGTCGGTTGACATATTTCAGGAGTTGAAGGCTATCGTTTCCTATGCTGTGTCCATTTTCAATTATATGTATGGCTACTGCTGATCGCACCGTATTGAGACCCCGAAACAATACTACTTGATAATGGTATCCTACCATAATTCCAAATCCAACGACCTGTTGAAGATCAAAAAATCATTGGCAAGAATCAACGAAAATATAAGATTTCTACAGCTATGCAGAAAACGAAAAGTGATCCCCAAGTCGCATCAGATTCATAGGAAAATTAGACCTCGTATCAACGCTAACTTGATAAAATGCATGGAACTACAATTATTAAACGACACTATTAGCAAGTTACATGCTCGCAAAGCTGAAATGAATTTACGTGTATATAGCACACACCTGCTATTTGCAAAGCAAGCAACGTCTATAGGAGCCCCGTTAAAACAAATGTTGGCGAAAATTCATAGGGCATATGAATGTGAAGTCATAAAAAAAAGGAAATTACAATAGAACAAGTTGGGTAAACAGACCTACGCTCATGTCAGAAGGGTTTTGTATTCAATTTACAAAATGCAGTCACCAGATCGAATCAAATCAAGGAACATGTCAAAGACGATTTTATTGGAGAAAATATGAAATACAAAGATCATACTATTATTAACGAAGTTGAACGAATTTCGACTTCTGAGGTTTAGGTATTGTTATACTCATAGATATCTCCCTTGATAATTATTTCAGATGTCCATCCGCGACGGAGGAAACACATTTTTCATGTATTTCTCCCCTGTGCCCCCACTGAAGCAAAAACTGACGGTTTAACAACTGTTTTGAAAGCTCCCATGGAAACTTTTATTTCATACTCATATTGGCTACGTTTGATGAATTTCTTTTTTCAGGGGCCACTTTCCTGTACTGTTATCATCGATTAATGGCCAATTTTTTCGAATCCTAGAATGGTTGCAAAACCCTTTTGCTAGGAGCTCTCTCCCACCTCCTTGACTTGTTTCACTTATGAGTATTAATTGTAGGTACTCATCTTCAGTCATTCATTAAATTGAATCAAGTGTTCAAAGCATGCGCCATAAACCTTGAAGCTGGGGCAAAATAACTCAAAATCACTCAATCTTCGCATTTAAAACAGCCACTATTTTGTTTTACGATTACTGATACCACTAGCTGAACCAATTCTCAAAGATATACATGGCACCTATCATTCCTGAAATTTTCATGCAAATCCTAGCAAAACTGTAGTGTCTGAGTCGGTAAAAAGCGCATGATGTTCCATAGCCATATGTTGCCATAGTAATAAATGCAGCGCATATTGTTCCATAGTAATACAGGAAAATTCAAACCGCGATAACTTCGCCAAATAGGTCAATCTTATAAATAGACATCTACGTACTGAATTTTATTGAATTTAAGGTTACCGTTAAGATTTTATTCAAGAAAACATAAAATCGATAAATCATACTATTACTAACAAAGTTGAGTGAATTGCTACTTCTCACGTATTTGTTGTTGTTGTACTCACCAAGGCCTACATCCCTGATTTTTTTCAGATTTTTCAGATCACAGGTGTCCAATCGCGAGTGGGGGGGGGGGGGGGGGGGGCACACATTTTTCGTGTATTTCCCCGCCCTGCGCGCCCTTCGAAGCAAATTTTGCCAAACTATGACCTGTTTTGTAAAGTTCTCATCAAGACCTTTCATTTGATACCCATATCGGCTACCTTCAATAAATTTTATTTCGGGGGTCACTCTCCTATATGGGGAGACCCCCCTTAAATACCTTATAAAATTTTTTTGTAGTTGAACTTTGAAGAGATCACCACTTTACACCTACACACAAAATTTGATGTTTCTAGCTTAAGTAGTTTCCGAGAAAAACTGCTGTGACACACGGACGGACGGACGGACGGACGGACGGACAGACGGACAGACTGGTCGCGAAACTAGTAGGGTTTATTAAAATAATTTTAAAAACCCTAAAAAGTGGAACCAGCTAGCAGATCAATACAAAAACAAAGAATCAACGATACCGATCTTACCAAATTTCGTAGTGAATAAATCCTCGATTGAACATACACCGGCACAAATAAAGATATTGAACCACGGGCTTGGATATGCTGTACGAAAAACCCCCTCAACGAACGAAATAGTGGTTAACTTAGTGGCTGGTATCAAAAACCTCAATAATGATATCAAGGAAGAAATTCGTTGTGGCCTATCGAAAATATTGAAGAAGGAGGATCATAGGAAACCTGCAGTGAGCTGACAAGAGTTATCAACTGTACGACAACTGAAGGAACAACCCGTATACTTTTCGAAAGTAGACAAGAGCAATAATCTAGTCATCATGGATAAAGTCGGCTATGATAACACTGTGCTCAGCAAACTGGTGAACGGTAATTTCATCGAGCTGAGGAATGATCCGCCGCCAGAATCCGTCAAACGTTTTGATCGAGCACTTAAGGAAGCCCGCAAGGTATTTGGTGATATTACCAAATTAAAAATGCCTAATCCGTCTCTACAGAGATTCAAATGTCAACTTAAATTGCACAAGGACGGTAATGAAATGAGGGAGATCATCACGGGTTACAACTCACCAACCTATAGCATCGCCAAGTGGCTCGCAAAACAGTTTAAACATCTAGGCGACATATGTAGCAAATTTGCTGCAAAAACTCACCTGACCTCACAAGCAAGCTACATACTATAGGAAAAATTGATAAAAATGAAATGCTAATATCGTTTGATGTAAAGTCACTGTTCCCAAATACACCGGTTAAGCACGCAATATACCAATTAGAAGTTTGGCTCCAGAAATTCGGTAATACAAGGGATTGAATTAAGAAAGTGAGCATATGTATATAAAAACCTAGCCCTGCTCTGCATGAGTGAGAACTATTTCACGTTTTGAGAAAAATTCTTCAAGACAACGGCAGGAGTTGCCATGGATAATCCCCTTTCTCCCCTATTAGCGGAAGTCTTCATGGAGTACATCGAATCAATCATGGAAGAATCAGACATTATGCCGAAAACATGGTTTAGATATGTGGACGACGTACTAGCCATAGTTCCAAAGGATCAAGCTGGTGATATTCTCGATGCGATCATCAAAATTCATCCAAAAATTCAGTTCACTGTGGAAAAGGAGACAACTGGAAGATTACCGTTCCTGGACCTCGTCATCATTAACAACAACGGGACAATCGAATTTGAGCTTTACAGGAAGAGTACTCCTACTCAAAGGACATTACCAGCAACATCAACACATCCAGTAATGCAAAAAATGGCAGCCTATAACAGTTGGATACACCGGCTTGTTACCTATCCCTTAACGGAAAATGGGTACGATAAGGAAAAAACATATATTATGGACACTGCCATCAAAAACGGATATAGCCCTAGTAGCATCGAAAAATTAAAAGCCAAAAGACAACAGGATGCCTTCAGAAATACGAGTAAGCATACGACCTCTGTAAACAAGAAAACGTTAAAAACAGCAAATGGATAAGCATTCCTATGGCGGATTCGTTCTACAGCGTTAAGTCTCTTTTCAAACGATTTGACATCAACATCACAGCCTCCACCAGAAACGCAACTCTCAAAAATCTACTGGGCAACGAAAAAGACCCCCTGAAAAGTAACGAAATGAGCGGCATCTACCAAATTCAGTGTAATGATTGTGAAAAATGCTATATCGGTCAGACCAAGTGACTCATCACTACACGATTCCAGGAACACATAAAAGAAGCGAAGTCCGGGGAAAGGCGGGGTCTCAATACGGTGCGATCAGAAGTAGCCATACATATAATTGAAAATGGACACAGCATAAGAAACGATAGCCTTCAACTCCTGAAATATGTCAACCGACCTTATACATTGGACGCGTAGGAGAGTCTCTACATAATGCAGCAAGACCCCAAAACACGTATGAACACAGACGAAAGAAACTGTCCATCGAATTTAATTAAGAGACTTGCTAAAAAGAAGCAGAGATCACCCTAATTAGTTAATTGTACTTGTACTTTCATCCAATTTCTCATTTAATGTTCGGTCATTATTATCTCTTTAAATTTTTTTTTTCTTTTTATGATTGTTTAAAACCCTTTAGTACCTTAAAATCTCGTAGTATTTAAGATCAAATTGTATTGCCAATAATTTTAGTATCAATGGACTGAAGAAGAGAGAAAGTTACTCTCGAAATGGCCATATCCATATTTTGAACAAAGTTGTAGTTTTGGAGTAGATACAGTGTTTTTACTATATAAACATATGATTTGTAGATTTTACATTTTCATCCATAAAATCAAAACGGTAGCTTTAAACGTTCTAAAATTGTGCAATTATATAGACTGATATAAGATATTTCTGTCCACAAAATTTAGTTGAGATCGAATAATAATCAAGGTAGTTATAGCCATGTCAATTGAATGGAATTACAACAACAATGACACGTATTTATTGTTGATACAGATTTCCAATTGACCTAGGCACTTTTGTTTTCTTTCAATTTTCATGAAAATTTAAGGAATAGTCTTTAACTTGAATATGTTCAATCGGCCGAGCATTCAGAAAAATCATTTAAGCTGGATCAAAATGGCGGCTGCATTGTGCTTATGAAAGAAACTGGGCATCTTTTGCAGAAATTTGAACAATTTCATATCAAAATATTGGATGAATAATTCAAGTTATCGATTCACGCTAATAGAAAACTTGTTTCTAACCCTAGGATGTTTACAAGGACCTTCTGGTAGGAGCACTCTCCTGCTTACTCAACTTGTTTCTTCTTATTTTTGCTATAATTTTGTCAAAGAAAAATTCAAAATTCAACCGAATGTCATAGTCAATTCAAAACTTTATTATAAGAAGTCACATTCACTTCTGGCTTATATTTAGATTTAGAACGATTCTTCGATTGCTGTCCCTATCCAGCTGCTGGTCATTAATACGAGAAAATGGTTTGTGAAGTATGCAAAATATTAAAATTTTTTTCCAAATATTATTCTAATTTCAATCTCAAAAATTTTGAGTTTAATTCAGTGTTTTATATAGTTACTTGGAACGCATTTGTTTATTTTGAGCTGGTTTTTTGACAGTTTATACGAGCGAAAAAATCCATACTGATTTCAAATGATTTAATTTAATTCTTAAATTTATCTGGATACTTTTCAAAGATCGAGAATGATAAATCTTTCTTACACCTAAAAATATCGTGCAGGCCTGTAATTATGAATCCTTTCAGTACTATAAAAATGCTTCAACTTAGTTCGATTCCATAGGTACTTCCCATTTCTTCGCCGTAGCAGTTAAGCAGTGGCGTCAGTCTGAATTCCATAGGAAATTCCTATTCACATATTGACTTTTTTGTCTTCCCTCGAAATTCTTCTTCATTTGACCGTTTTGTTTTCGATAACATTTTTTAATTAAAGCTTGCCACTAAGTCCCATTAACCCTTACGAATGCGGGATGTATCGACATATGAATGGACTGTTCAACATATTGGTACACATGTATTGGCTGTCTGGTTAGACTGCAGACATTGTCTGGTCATTTTTCATGTGTCATATTGCAGACGTAGCATGCACATCTTTTGCTTCAAGTCTCACACATGTCAACTCATATCAAAAATCCAATTCTTCAACGTAAAGAGACACATTCGAATAGTGTGGTAGGAAAAAAACCTCATGATCGAAGATAAACTCGAGAGGAATGGAGGACCAAGATTTATATCATCTTATAGTCCTACCGATGCGCATTCGGAAGGTGTCAATTCCAATCGACATTACAAACTTGCAGTTTGTCCTGCTCATGTTCCTTTTTATTGCTCACTTTCGATGTGGATTTTGCATGTAACATTTTTTTCATACCAATTTGAATTTCAGGATGATTAACTTGAATAAAAATCATAGTTTGATTTACTTTGGGAATTTGGCTGATCGTGAGGCAAATACTTTGCTGGATTCAAATTCTCCGCAAAACACGCACCTTCCGATAGACCTCTAAATTCATTTGCCCATACAAGCAGACCATGCGACGAGAACTTTCGAGTATAGTGAAGGCATTTCAATAGAAATTAGCATTCTAACTCTCCATTTCCGAATCATGTTCAACATGTGAGTGAAGAAAAAACCAACAAGAAGAATAACATGTTTGAAAATACTTGAAAGATGTATGGAAAAAGATACAATCACAATCAATGAGTGATTGAGCTACCGAGTTGAAAGCAGAGAGAATTACATAATTGTCGGAGTTATACACGTATTAATATTTTTAATTAATGTGGCAAACAAGGACGAATTCAGTGGTGAGGCGCCAATTAGATTAACTTCCCATAATTCGTCGCTATTAGGTCATGGTGTAGAGAATGTGCCGATGCTTATGTCATTATCACAGTTTCATTAGCATTAATGATGATCGAACGCACTGGTAGTGACTTCCTAAACGCTGATTTCAACCGGCTTTCGAGGGAGGATACATAAAAAATATCGCCATCTAGCACTTTTCCTGAGAAATGCCTACTTAAATACGATTTCTTGAAAGGTAAATATTGATAGTCTAAAAAAGTAACGAAATGGTGTTCGTTTCATATATCGGGCAATACTAATCTGATTGAGTCAAATTGACATGCGTTTTAAAGGTGACATTCCAGTTTACAATTTTCATATGGTTCGAGAAAAAATTTGTGGTGTCTACGGTCAAGATGATTTATCAAACCCCACAGCTAAGAAATGGTTCGCTGGCTTTCGTTCTGGAAATTTTGATGTCAAAGATGCACCTCGCTCAGGTCGACCAATCACTGAAAAAGTTGATGAAATCTTACAAAAAATTGAAGAAGACCGATACATAAGCAGCCATGACATTGCTAGGGAACTGAATACAAACAATTTTGAACCATTTGCGTAAGGCTGGATACACAAAGAAGCTCGATGCCGCATGAATTAACATAAAAAATTTGATCGACCAAATTTCCATTTGCGAAATGTTAATAAAACGTAAAGAAATCGAGCCTTTTTGAAGCAAATTATTACGGACGATGAAAAATCGGTAAGATACGAGAATGCCGTTTGAAAAAGATCATGGTTTAAAAAGGTGAATCATGACAAATGACTTCAAAACCAGGATTGACAATAAGTAAGGTTATACTGTGTGTATGGTGGGATTGGAAAGGGATTGTTTATCATGAGATGCTACAACCTGGCCAAAGACTCAATTCGGCTCTGTACTATCGGCAATAATCCAGATTCCAACAAGCAATTCAAAAAACCGGCCAGAATTGATCATTAGAAAGGGCGTTATTTTCCATTATGACAATGCCAGACCACACACATTGGGACTGTGAAAATAACTTGGCTTAGTTTTTCCCCAATAAACCACAGAAGTTCTACACAGATGGAATAATGGCTCTACCCAAAAAATGACAAAAGGTCGTAGATAATAATGGACAATATGTATTTAAATAAAATCCATTTTAAATAAAAGAAACAATCAATCGAAAAATTACAAAAAGGCTTAATACTTTTTAGACTTACCAATATTATGATAGAACTTCATTTGGCTTGGATAATTTTGGCGACTGATAGTTCGATTCAAATGTACTTGCTGTTATATTTCCTATTCTAGAAAATACACAGGGTTGCTTCTTACTTGGGTGCGCTCAATAACAACGTCATCAACAAGCAGCTTATTAGGTTTTTGTGATTCCTCTACTTATAATGATCGATTTTTTTAAATCAAATATATATCAAACTAGGACAGCACCCCACATAACGAGGTCTTATCAATACCTTTCACTTGAAGCCCTACAAATACTGCTGACTGAAATCCTAAAGGTCATATCCGTATAAAGAGAACTGCTTCCAGCTGATGTAAATTCCTTTCACATCAAACTTATAAGATAAGGACCAGTTGTGACTTAAAATTTTAAAATCTACAAGTTTTCTTCAATTTGTGGTTGTTACTACTCTGTTCTGGTCAATAAATTTAAGCTGTGTAATGAACTGAACGTTTCGCTCGTTGATGGTAAAGATTCCCCGCTGGAAATTCAAGCCAGCCTTACAAACGAATAGCAGACGTGTTGTCTTGAGAGTTGGCGACACAATAGTCTACCACGTTGGTGGCTGCTTTCAGACTGACCAGTTTGGCAAGTAATTTGGTCATGGATTGGCCGCTTGAATTACAATTGATTCAGCCACCGAAATACACGAGTTTTAGGTATGCAGCTATTTAAAAACACGTTGATGCTGTACGTTAAAGCGCTCTTTGATATAATCATAAGAAAAAAGCTCCTTCGTGCAACCGAATATCGATGCGATATCAGAATTAGAAATACTTGTAATGTACATTAATACAAAATACAAAATAATGTACGCTAATACAAGACTTAATATACCTTGGAACCAACCAGAATAGAAGAAGTGCTGAAAAGGATGGGATTGAACGCCGCGTAAACGCCTCGAATAAAGCAAAATAAGCTCCGCATTTATAAAACACTAGTCAAACCTATGCTGTTATTTGAAAGTGAAACATGGACCCTGGCAAGTGAATCCGAAAATGCAGTGGAAATTGCTCTGGAAAATCTATGGCCCAGTGAAACAAGGAACAGAGTAGAGACTTCGTTACAATGTTGAATTCTATAAACTATTTGACGATCCACCTGGTTCTTCTTATGTAAAGTTACGTAAATTGCAATGGGAGAGCCTTGTCGAAAGAATGGAAGAAAACCGGCTATCCAAAATAACATTAAAGGGCAAAGCACAAGGTAGACTTCCAGCGGAAAGACCTAGTGCTCGATGGGAAGACACAATAGAAGCTGGCAGCAGATGGCTGGTGGCTAAGGTCACAGAACCGTGATGATTAGAGGAGATTAATCCTGAAGGCCAAGGCTGCTAAGCCATAGATAACTATTACGTTAATACAAAATTGTACATTATGGGTATGGGAACGAAAATACACTATGAATCCAATCCGAACGATCGAAATAATTATTCGCTGGTTCCTTTACCTGAGACTTTTATTTATGTTTAGGAGGTGAATACCATTTGTGCACAGAGTGTGGAACTCCCATGCTTGCAAGAAAGTGACTAGACTACTCACTAAATACCTCCCCTGTCAATCTGAGAACCTAGCCTGGAACCGTTTGTCACATTACTTTAGGCCAGGCCTTGTCTTGTTACGCCGCGAGGCGCCTTCAAGCCGGGGGATTCTTTTTCTAGTGAGAGGGGAGAGGGGAAGAGGAAGTGCCAGAAAGGAGACCCCCCAGCCCCAACGCCCCCGGCTGCTGTGAGTCCCTTTTATCTTTTAGAAATGCCTGAACACAATATGGCACCTGGTTTCATTTGTCAACCGATTCGAGCATCACCGTGAAAACCTCCATGCCCGCTCAAAAGCTGCGTCAGAAAGAAGTCAGTCTCACCATGCCTTGGATTTAGTCGCGTTCTCCCATCTGGGATGAGGCGTGCAGTCACCTTCCTTTCGTGCAATTCACCGAAGATTGCTGCCAATCGTTGAGTGAGCGCTGTCTCTCCTCGCGGACAGCCATCTCCCTCGCATCCTCGTTTCGGCGCAGGTAAATAGCACGGCACTCTCGTGCAAGGAGGGCGACCGGTATCACGCTTGCAATGACTCTCACCGCCGAATCAAAGACTGTCAGTTACGAAGATGCAATCCTCAGTGCTCCTCTTCTCTGTACCTGTGCCAAACGTTTTCGGTATACCTTTTTATTGAGAGCGTCGCCCCACACTTCTGCTCCGCAAAGTAGCACTGACCCTACAGCACTCATCAAGAGGTGTCTACTTGACGGGCTGGGTCCCCCTACGTTGGCCTTAAGTAAACTCAGAGCCTTAAGTCAACTTAGCCATTGCCCTGATTTGTTCAGAGAAACTCATCTTGGGGTTGATCAGTAGCACTAGGTTCTTCACCGATGGCTTCGATTACTGATCTGATATTGATCATCCTTACTCTAGGGACTCTCTTTTTTGTCAAGGCGACCACTCTGGTTTTCTCTAATGCTAAACTGAATCCATGAGCAGTCATCCAGTCCCTCACTCGGCGCATTAGCATACCTAGCCTAAGTTGCGCTTGTTCGACGGTGCGTCCAATGACCAGAGCCGCAACGTGATCCACATAGCCGATCAAGCGCGACTCATCTGGCATCTCTAGTCTTAGAAGCCCGTCGTAAGACACATTCCACAGGTCCGGACGAAGGGTAGATCCCTGGGCAACACCCGATGTAACAGCCATCCTTCGTTGGCCCTGTGTCGTGTTGTAGAGCAGGCTTCGGACCTTTAGGTACTTCCTAAAAAGCCGTATGAGATATTCTGGAACTTGGATAAGCTTTTCCAGCGTATCCAGAATATCCACCCATCTAGCGGAGTTGAAGGCGTTACTGACGTCGAGTGTCACCAACAGGACGATCCATTGCTTGTTGCGGCTATATGCCTCTGCCTTTTGCACCACGTTCACCACCTCTGCAATCGAATCAATGGTAGAACGTCGTGCTCTGAAGCCGTACTGCCGAGGAGATAGGTCCCCAGCAGCACAAGTCACATCAGTGAGTCATCCTTTGGTGAGTTTCTCTCGAACTTTCCCAGCCGTGTCTAGCATGCATAACGGGCGATATGCAGTTGGCGATTCGGGATGGCCCTTCCCCTTGCTGATCAGCACGAGCCTCACCACCTTCCATTGTACCGGAAAAACCCCGTCCCGTAGGCGAGCGTTGAAAGTGCTGAGCAGCAAGTCAGGACAATGGTGATAGATAAGCCACATCACCTCAGCTGGAACACTATCTGGGCCTGGAGGCTTCCTCACTTTCAATGAAAGGACTGCCTCTTCCAGTTCTGGCTGTGTGAAGAGGAGACACCGATGTTCCATCCAATTGTAGAGCACGGACGTCGGGAGACAACATCACTTATCTCAAGCGGAATGCACTTTGAGTCGGCGTATTTCTGGTGTTTAGTACGACAAGCACCATCCTGGCCGTCATTT
This sequence comes from Odontomyia ornata, assembly GCA_963969285.1. Lineage (NCBI taxonomy): Eukaryota > Metazoa > Arthropoda > Insecta > Diptera > Stratiomyidae > Odontomyia > Odontomyia ornata. Next base: position 139,927,094 of record OZ017741.1, on the reverse strand, counting down.
CTAGGATTCGTTTTCCCCGCGGTTCTGTTTGAGGCATGCCCCATTCGATTGCTTTAGCGCTAAAGTCTCCCCTCCAAAGCATTAAGCTTGGCTTGGGAAACCCCCCAATCATAGCTCTCCGCGTGGAAATCACCATTCGAACCCTGATGGCAGCAGTACCAGTTTCATCAGGATACCATGATGCTGATCATGATGTTGCTCACTCAGCAGCAAGAATTTGGCTTTCATGTCCCTCGCAAACTACTTAAGCAGATTTTGGGCGGTTGAACTATGGTGTAGGTTTTTTTTTTGTGGTAGGGAGGTGAAGGCATTTACGCCCACCAAGTCTGGCAGTGTGGGACTCCCTGGAAGGATACCCTTGGACTACCCACTAAACACCTCCCTGTCAATCTAAGAACCTAGCCTGGAACCGTTTGACACATTACTTCGGGCCAGGTCTCGTTTTGTTACGCCGTGGGGCGCCTTCAAGCTGGGGAGTCCCTTTCCTAGCGGGAGGGGAGAGGGGAAGAGGAAATGCCAGAAGAGCGATCCTCCAGCCCCAGCACCTCCGGCTGCTGCGAGTCCCTTTTATCTTTTAGGACTGCCCGAGCATAATGTGCCACCTGGTTCCATTTGTCAACCGATTCGAGCATCACCGCAACTATATTATCCGGGGTGAGCTCTCCCGTCTCCCTGTAGAGTTCCCTTCGCAGCCTGGCCCATTTGGTACACGCAAAAAATGTGTGGCAGGCATTGTCCTCCTCTCCTGGGCAAAACCGACAATCGGGAGACCGTGACTTACCGATCTTGTGCAGGTAAGACTGAAAACACCCGTGCCCGCTCAAAAGCTGGGTCAGATAGAAGTCAGTCTCACCATGCCTTCGATTTAGCCACGGTCTCACATCCGGGATGAGGCGCGCAGTCCACCTTCCCTTCGTGCAATTGACCCAAGACTGCTGCCAATCGTTGAGCGAGCGTTGTCTCTCCTCGCGGACAACGATCTCCCTCGCATCCTCGTTTCGGCGCAGGTAAATAGCGCGGCGCTCTCTAGCAAGGAGGGCGACAGGTTATCACGCCTGCAATCACTCTCACCGCCGAGTCGGAGACTGTTGGATACGAAGATGCAATTCTCAGTGCTCCTCTTCTCTGTACCTATGCCAATCGTTTTCGGTATACCTCCTTGCTGAGAGCATCGCCCCATACCTCTGCTCCGTACAGTAGCACTGACCCTACAGCACTCATCAAGAGGCGTCTTCTTGATGGGCTGGGTCCCCCTATGTTGGCCATAAGTCGACTCAGGGCCGATATTCCCGAAGCAGCCTTCTCAGCCGTTGCCCTGATTTGCTCAGAGAAACTCATCTTCGAGTCGATCAGTAGCCCCAGGTACTTCACCGCTGGCTTCGATTCGATTTGTATATCTCCAATACTGATCATCCTTACTCTAGGGATTCGCTTTTTTGTCAAGATGACCACTTCGGTTTTCTCCAGTGCTAAACTAAGCCCGCGAGCAGTCATCCAGTCCCTCACTCGGCGCATTAGCATACCTAGCCTAAGTTGCGCTTGTTCAACGGTGCGTCCGGCGACCAGAGCCGCAACATCATCCGCATAGCCGACCAAGCGCGACTCATCTGGCATCTCAAGTCTCAGTAGCCCGTCGTAAGACACGTTCCACAGGTCCGGACCAAGGATAGATCCCTGGGCAACACCCGATGTAATTTCCATCCTTCGTTGGCCCTGTGTCGTGTCGTAGAGCAGGCTTCGGTCCTTTAGGTAGTTCCTCAAAAGCCGTATTAGGTATTCTGGAACTTGAAAAGAGTTTTCCAGCGTGTCCAGAATATCCACCCATCTAGCGGAGTTGAAGGCATTCCTGACGTCGAGTGTCACCAACAGGACGATCCGTCGCTTGGTGCGACTATATGCCTCCACCTTTGAGACTGCGTCCTGCTCTAAAGCCGTACTGCCGAGGAGATAGGTCCCCAGCAGCACGAATCGCGTCAGTGAGTCTTCCCTTGATGAGTTTCTCTAGCACTTTCCCAGCCGTGTCTAGCATGCATAACGGGCGGTATGCAGACGGCGATTCGGGATTTCCCTTCCCCTTGCTGACCAGCACGAGCCTCACCACCTTCCATCGTACCGGGAAAACCCCGTCCCGTAGGCAAGCGTTGAATGTGCTGAGCAGCAAGTCAGGACAATGGTGATAGACGAGCTGAAAAACCTCAGCTGGACCACCATCTGGACCTGGAGCCTTCCTTGCTTTCAGGGAGAGGACTGCCTCCTCCAATTCCAGCTGTGTGAAGAGTGGGCACTCGACCGCTGTTTCACCATGGACAGCGTCAACACGGACGGGATGGACGGGGAAGAGTCCCCGCACTATCGCGTCCATCTTTTCCGCGTCATGTATACAAGGCTTCCGTAGGGCACCAAGTTTTCCCATGACCAGCTTGTAGCCAAGGCCCCACGGATCCCTATTTACATCGTCCACGAGGTCTTGCCAGCATCGGGCCTTGCTCTTGTTAATAAGCCTGCGAAGATATTTCCTGCCGGACCTGTATGCTGCTAGCCTAGTGTCTGCCTCCTCCCGTGTTCGCGCCCGCTGGGCCTCTCGCCGAAGTTTGTGACACTCGCTTCTTTGTTCAGCGATCTCGTTTGACCACCAGTATACTGGAGGCTTACCATGTCGGGGTCTCCGACGGGGCATGGAAGACTCGCAAGCAGCTATGATGATACTCATAGTTGAGTTCACCAAGTCCTTGGCTGTAGGCCCTCCACTCCCTGGCGGAGCTCCCAGCAACGGTGCGCCTGCCGTAAGCGCGTCAGCGAATCTCTCAACGTCCATCCTCCGAGTCCTCCATCCGAGGATTGAAGTTTGGGCATATGCACGCAGAGTGGCACCGTCGTGAATCTCAACCGCTATATACTGGCGACCACTAGCCGAGTAGTCCTCTAGTACTCGCCAGTTGTGTACTCTAGGTACCAGGGACTCCGAAGCGAGTGTCACATCGGGTATGGTTCCTACGCAACCCCAGCGGCGGAAAGTAGGGGTGTTACCAGTATTTAGGACAAAAAGCGCTGTTCTGGCCGCCATGTCCAAGATTTGCTTTCCCCTTGGGTCGGATTGTGGCATACCCCATTCGATGGCTCTAGCGTTGAAGTCTCCCCCGACCAGCATGTGGCCCTCTGTGTTCGAGACAGCGTCCTCCAGGGCATCGAGTTTGGTTCGAAAAAATCGCATTGCCTCGTTAGGCGTCAGATAAACACTGAAATATGTTATCCCTGAACACCGCACCCACACAAAACCATCCCCACGTCCATGGCCCTGCACCTGAAGGCGGGCGCTGTCTCGAACCCAGATGGCCGAGGTACCAGATTTGTCAGGGTAGCACGCTTGCGAGTCCTTGTTATGATGTTGCTCGCTCAGCAACAGGAGGTCAGCTTTCTTATCCCTCGCAAACTGCTCAAGTAGGTCCTGGGCGTTTGTGCTTCGGTGCAAATTAACCTGCAGGATACGGATCATTTGAGTATCGATTTGGCTTTAGTTAGGGCCTCCTTGAAAACCCAGCATCTCCCTGTCCCCGGCTCAACCGTTGCCGCATCTCCAAGAGAAGACTGCTCGGCTGAGAAGGCTGCTTCGGGAATATCGGCCCTGAATCGACTTATGGCCAACGTAGGGGGACCCAGCCCATCAAGAAGACGCCTCTTGATGAGTGCTGTAGGGTCAGTGCTACTGTACGGAGCAGAGGTATGGGGCGACGCTCTCAGCAAGGAGGTATACCGAAAACGATTGGCACAGGTACAGAGGAGAGGAGCACTGAGAATTGCATCTTCGTATCCAACAGTCTCCGACTCGGCGGTGAGAGTGATTGCAGGCGTGATACCTGTCGCCCTCCTTGCTAGAGAGCGCCGCGCTATTTACCTGCGCCGAAACGAGGATGCGAGAGAGATGGTTGTCCGCGAGGAGAGACAACGCTCGCTCAACGATTGGCAGCAGTCTTGGGTCAATTGCACGAAGGGAAGGTGGACTGCGCGCCCCATCCCGGATGTGAGACCGTGGCTAAATCGAAGGCATGGTGAGACTGACTTCTATCTGACCCAGCTTTTGAGCGGGCACGGGTGTTTTCAGTCTTACCTGCACAAGATCGGTAAGTCACGGTCTCCCGATTGTCGGTTTTGCCCAGGAGAGGAGGACAATGCCTGCCACACATTTTTTGCGTGTACCAAATGGGCCAGGCTGCGAAGGGAACTCTACAGGGAGACGGGAGAGCTCACCCCGGATAATATAGTTGCGGTGATGCTCGAATCGGTTGACAAATGGAACCAGGTGGCACATTATGCTCGGGCAGTCCTAAAATATAAAAGGGACTCACAGCAGCCGGAGGCACTGGGGCTGGGGGATCGCTCTTCTGGCAATTCCTCTTCCCCTCTCCCCTCCCGCTAGGAAAGGGACTCCCCAGCTTGAAGGCGCCCCACGGCGTAACAAAACGAGACCTGGCCCGAAGTAATGTGTCAAACGGTTCCAGGCTAGGTTCTCAGATTGACAGGGGAGGTGTTTAGTGGGTAGTCCAAAGGTATCCTCCATGGGAGTCCCACACTGGCAGACTCGGCGGGCATAAATGCCTTCACCTCCCTACCACAAAAAAAAAAAAAAAAAAGATCCCTTCGAACCGCGTCACGGAATACATCTTTGTTTGTGGCCTCTGGCCTGAATTCCACCAGCAGGCCACCGGTCCGGTTTGGTCGAACTGCTTTGATGGCAGTTTTGGTGTCGTCTGGCTTGACCGCTCCTTTAATTTCACGGAGGGCATCTGCGTAGGTTCGGCCCTTAGTGGGTTTAATAAGCTGTGCCTCTCGCAAGGGTTCGCGGTATATCGGGGGGTTCTTTGTTCTTTTCGTGATTGAGCTCTTTGTCTGTTTTTTCTAGGAGTAGCTTTTTGGCCGCTTTTTTCGCTGCCTTGTTTCGCACCACATGAAACTCCTCGCCTGGAGTGTCAACTTCGTTTATGGTCTCGTCCTTCCTCCTTTTCTCACGGTCGCCTTCAATTGGGCTACCGGCCATTCTTTTGCTGCTGCTTGGACCCACTGATGCCTCGAGGGAGAGCGTCTTTTTGGTGCTTTTCGGTTGCAAGCCACCTCCGCCTGTAGTGCGTTATGCGGCCAAAAAGCTCCTCCAGTTCAAGAATGCCATTCTTGAAACTCTTGCCTATGTTTTTCTGCGCTTCGCAGGCAGCCCTCAGTTGTTTGACGATAGTCCCCGCTTTCCGAGTAAGCCGCTCCTCTTTGGCGCGGTCAAGGGCGATTGTGTTATTTGGCGCCACCTCTTGGGAGAGGCCCCCGTTTCCTAGCCCTATTGCTTCTATCGCTTGGGTCGCGTTTGAAGTGGTGTCGGCCAACGGCAAAACTTTTCCCTCCCCCAGTCTTACACTGGCCTCCGTTGGTGTCGCAGCTTGATCCGGATTGTGTACGTCTTGCACTGGGCGCTCCGGGGTGCGCATAGTCCTTCTACTGCGCCCAAAGGCCGCAATGATGCCAGGTTGCACAACGCACTCTGCCTTCTTTCGTTCGTTAGTCCGTCTGTGGTCTGTCTCCGATGATTTAACATGTGATGTTGACTTTGACAGTGTTTCTGGGGTTTGCTGCCTCCCCCGCAATCGGTGACTTGTTTTATCGGTGTTCTTGCCAACAGCGGTTTTTGCCTGAAAGGGTTCTCCGTGCTAGCGTCCTGTTTGCTTGTAGTTATATCTGTTACATAAGCCAAGTTCACCACTTCTATAACATTGCAGTCGCTGGATGACGACGGCCGGGAGCCTGCTCGCTCACTACCCTCTGCCGCCGGTACTGGGGATCCGACCCCCTGCACCGTAATTTGGTTCTCCTTGTGGACCTGCATAGTTTGGTTTTCTGTCTGGGTTTCCGTTCCCATAGCAGTTTACCTACTGCCAGGATATATGGATAATTGATGACGCCATATATTTCGTCATGTCACAGTGACGATCATTGACACTCAGGTATTTGTCCTGAGACTCTCCCTTCACTGCCGACCATTGTCCGCGGCTGCTTATTGGTTATTCGCAGCGAACCTTTTGAGAAATGTCTTCCCCTATCCGCAACCCTGGGGACGCGTTTGGTTCCCCGGTCTGAGGGCACTATCGATAAATCGATAACCAAAGGGTTTAGCTGCAGGATGCGGGTCATCAAAGTTCTGATTTTGCCTTGGCTAGGGGTTCCTGGCAAACCCGGGATTTTCCTGATCCCAAGACGTGTCCAAAATCAGGTCTTGGATCAGCGTTCTTGCAAAGAATACAGTGTGCCACCTTCGTACACTCTTTTCTTTTATGTCCCATTTCACCGTATTTGTAACATAGGGAACTCCTATCGGGTCCATTCCATACTTCACCTGAACCTTACCATCTTGAAATATACTCAGCTGTCGTTTTGTTCTTACTCCAAATGCCTACTCTACTGGAGGAAAAGTCATTTTCTTCTAGCTATTTATTTTTAATATTTTTTTCTGATACAAGTTGATTTTTTAATGCTAGTCATCGACGACTCTATAAATATGCAAATGCATGAATCTTCAAGATCTTATAAAAGCTTGATTCTTGAATTTCTGCAGAATTTCTACGCTTCTAATACATACTACAATTGTTTATTTGTTAAACAAAGAATTCAAAATAGTTCCAAAGTTAATGCTTAATGAAGAAACCTTTTTAAAAATTCACGATAGGAATTGGTCCATTGTGAGCTACATTTTTCCCCTGTACAACTTGTAAATTCTACTACACATCTTTCGAAAGGCCAAAATTATGGTTGCGACCACAGGGCTCTCTTCTGCCCACCTAATGCTAAATGACTGTGAGCGCTTCTTCGAATTTAGCTGTGTGCTTTGTTAAGCTTCCCATCGTGGAGCTGGGTCCTTCTTTTGCTGAGATCGAAATTTGACTGCAGCCATCAATTGCTCATCCATCTGCATGCGGATGAAACAAAAAAAAAACACAAAAGGCCTCGTTGGCAGCACCAGCCGGAAAGGTAAATTTCTCGTATGTAGCGTAAGATTTCGAAAAGGAATTTGGCTTGCCTGCTACTAGAGTTCTTACTGCAATATTTGCCGCACCACATCGGTGTTTATTAAGATAAAAAGAATCTACCGACGTTCCTATTCAGAGACTCTTTGTAGAGGCGCAAGTATTTTACTAATAAAATTGAGTTACACACTTATGAATAACTGATTGAAAATCTGCAGATAATACATGTAAATTATTATAAACATATAAATACAGGTTTCGTCCTTCTCACAGTTGCTGTTTACAAATTACTTAGTCGTTACCACACAAAGGTAATAACTTGTCGGCTTAAATAGTTCAAATAGTTAATATTAAAAGATTTCCATAAAAGTTTAGCCAGCACTTGCTTTGCCAGTAATAAAAATATTTTTAATTCGTTTCTGAACCATCAAGATTCACCATTTTGAATTTGAGCGTTTGGTTTTTGATTATTTCTACAGATATCAATCGTTAGGCAGTCAAAGCCAAAGCGCTTTATTCAATACTAATCGTTATAAATTGCAAAGGACTTTAAATCAAATTCCAAACATTAAACATACAAAAAACTTAATGGCCCAAATGGCTCTCTAAATTCATACGTTATCAGTTAAACACATTTTTTCAAAAAAAACTATAGAAAGTCAAATTAATTAAGATTATTGCATATTTTATGATTTGATTGGAAAAAGGAGAAAAAACCAACCAACACTATTCAAAATTATTTATAATTTAAACATAACAGTGAATTTTGATCCTACACCTGATATGTCACCACCTAACTCTTATAAAATTCAATCAAAAAAACGTTATCTTATACTAAAAAATTCTATCACAATATTCCTAACCTACGCGTTTAACCTTATCTCTAAACCTAATAAAATAAACATAACATATACCTAAACTTTCTCTAATTTTTAACACAAATAAACAACAACAATAAATTAGCAATAACGAGTTGAAACTCAAAAACAAAGTAACGAAAAACACAAAAATTGGAAATAAACACGAATAATTTAGACATTGTCATTTAGCCACCAATATCTAGATTGCTCCGCCTCAGCTCGATCAGCTTCAACGTATCTCCATTGGAATTGTTGAGTATCTTCATTGGAATTGTTGGTCTCGTGAACTCAAGCTCGGAGGATATCTTATCTTCTTAGCGATGGCCCGTCTATATCTACATATGATATATGATTGGGACGCCGTCAGAATCAAAAACATATCGATTCATGTCCAAGTACAGGAATGCTTCTGGAGGAACGAAGCCAGTAGCTAGACAAGTCGCAATATACCCGTCTGTAGGGTGGAACGGCTGTGAAATCGAAAGGTTTTGATTCCGAAGAAGTTTCAATATGAAGATATCGACTCTTGTCACTTTAGAAGTTTGATAAATTCTTCTATTCGATATATAATGCTTCCAATTCGATATATAATGTTTCCAATTTCTGTACACACCAGTAAATGCACGAAGACATTTCCTTTCGAAAACTCTTAATTTTTCCATAGTACTAGCACTCTGGTTGTACCAGATCTGACATCCATATGTCAAAACTAGTCTAACCAGGGTCTTGTAGCAGATAATTTTGACCTTTTGATCAATGTGTTTGGAATGAAAGAGTCTTCGTAGGGCCATGACTACTTTTTGTGCATTACGGAATATGATTTTGACATGTTCAGTATATACAGATACTGATCGAGATGAACACCGAGGTATCGAATACAGGATTTATGTGGAACCCGTTCTGAACTACCCTTGCCAGCCATGATGTGGAAATCCTTACAATTTCATTTCAGGTCTTGACTGACCCCCTGCAGTGTTGTCTGGAGTGGTCAGTGTACAGCTGCACGTCATTGAATATTTTTTGGAGATTGCTCTGAACTATTGTAGCTTTTCGGTCTGCCGTATAGATGATCAGATCATTAGCAAATGCTACCAATGATCACATTGGCGAGATGTTCAAATCAAAGCCGTTCAAAGCCCCCGAATGAATATTAGGAAGAGCAGGGGCGCAGTAACTGTTTCCTGCTGTAGACCATTCAAGACTTTGAATTCGCACATTGTTGCCGGAATTCCATCACTTACAACAAACGCTGCACTTCATGGCGACAAGGTATCTGGGGAACTTGTTCTGAAGGAGTTTAAAAACTAGTCCATCTAACCACACCGTATCGAAGGCTTTCTCCATACCAATGAGACATGCTCCAACACATTCTCTGTTGTTTAGTTTCCAACAGATGTCTGAGGTTACTTTCGTTATTGCATGTGTGGTCGAATGCCTGGCACGAAAACCAATTCGGCATCAACTCATATTTCTCTGTTAAGTATCACTGCTGTTGTTAGGCAGCAAGCTGATTGGGCGATAGCTTTTAGGGCATCGTGCTGCTCAAACAATGATTGTAATTTTCGATGACATTTTCGCACATTGCCGGCGTTATTAGGCGTATGTTGGCTCGAATATTGTTTTTTAATGCTTCAGTAGTCTGAGGAGCATCAGCGTAAACACGATCCTTCAGAAATCCCCAAAGGAAGAAGTCACAAGGAGTCAAATCACACGATCTCGCCGGCCAATTTATGGGTGGACCAAAAAATTCACGTAGAGCGCGAAATGTTTGCACTGGCGATTCATTATTTTTGTAAAAAGTTTTAACAATAATAAAACGTTCGGCTGATGTGTATGACGCCATGGTTAGAATTGTAAAAGACCAAACTGTCATAATCTGTCAATATATGGACCTGAAGTTGGTGATAAATAAGAGTTAAGGCCCATTCACATGTGCACACTTGTTAGATGACAGTGAGATTTAAAAATTAGAAAAATTAAAAATTAGAGGTACTTCGCGCCCTTTTATGTGAAAATTGTTGTGTAAATAATTTATGTGTTCTTTGTTCTGTCCGGGTCAAGAGCTTTACGAGAATGGACATTTTTTCTACTAATAAAGTAAATTTTAAGATTAGGAAAATTTATTTTGTGTTATTCACAGTAGGGAAATGCCCTATAACTGTGAACGAATATGACAAGCTCTTCTTTGTTTTTATTGATTGAGTTTTCGTTGTGTCTACGTCTGTTGGTGTGTTGGTTGACTTCGTAGTGTTTGCTGGTAGAGTTCATTGTTATTGCGTCCCCCCCTTGAAGCCACTGTCTTCGTTCATTGGTACAGTTACCTTATTAGTTCTGTGCAAAGTAGGAAGGGTATACGGGGGCTGCCACCAGCAGTTTTGGGGACAGATGCTTAGAGTCAAACAAGCGCTTATCGGGAGTTCATCTCAGCTAAGTTTACATCACCGACTCAATGGTGCGAACCTTGAATGCATTTTGAGGCCTTTTTAGGTTTTTACCAGGATGTTGATAGTATGAGAATCCAGGCGTTACTCTTCTATGCAAATAGGTCCAAAATATGATATCAGCCAGCTTAAGATGTCAATTCGAATTCTTTGGTCAAATCGTGGTCCAAAAGTCGTTGTAGAGGCAAAGTCTGCAAGGCCCCAAAAGGGCGTCCTAAAATGTTTCTAATTCATAAAAATTTTGGAGAAGTGCCTAACATGATAAATCATGAGTGCCTATATATGAAGGCAATAGGTTAAGTTGTATTTGAGATTATATATAATTTTTCTGTTTTTTCTTAAGATCTTGTACTAAAATAGAAAACATCATTGAAATCACGACCTATGTTCATCTTTCCGTCCATCTAAGTGTGACGTTAGCTGCTAAAAAAGCCAGATTAATCAAATTTCGTGAAAAGATTTGAAGTGATGGCCCTTTCAAAGCATTGGTTTGGAACAATTATTCAGAGTACTTTAAGCCGGGTCTCCTTTTATGTGGAGGTAATCCTTAACATTTTTTCTTAATAAATGATCAAGTCGCATATTATGAAAAATATCTTGATGATATCTTTTAAGTACATGTCTTAGATTTACTTAATCTGTGCCGTAATATTGAAGAATCCCACGTAACCGAGTTGGACATCTGTGATTCGAAATACTTGAAAAAATTATTAAAGTAGCCCTTAATGAGCACAATAAGAACAAATATTCCAAAAGCACAAATTCGTCAAACTTTAGAAATAATATGATCTATTCATTTTCCTGAATAAAACCATAAGTGAACATTTGAAATCAATGAAATTCAATAAATATATGGTAATTTGAAAGATTATTCTATGCTTCAAGTTTCAAAAGTATCGAGTGGTATTTAGCTAGGCAATAATATTTTGAATTTACTTGTATTACAATAACAAAATTACGTGGATTTGCAACACAAGGCACTTTCATGAAAATTTCAAAAAGCATGCACCTATATATTATTTGCGTATATCTTTGAGACAGCTCTATCACCGATACCAGTACTGGGAAAATAAAATTAAGGCTACGTCAAATAGATATTTTGATTAAACTTGTGTTATTTTTTCTCAATTTAAGTATTTGATGTACATGCCACCAGCACTACCTTTTTGTTGAACTTGGTTATGGATGCCTTAAGTTGGAAGTCTACGCCCTATCTAGAAATTCAATTTAGGCCGTGATTGGAATTTAGTAAGGCACAATTAAACGAGCAATAGGACCTAATACGGACTCCGCATTAGGATTTAATGCCAAACGTAGCGTATAACTTTATCATTTCCTAAGCAGAAAAACTTTGAGCACTAATGAGGATTTCATCATAAGGGTCTAATACGATAGCTGACAATGACTTCTTCTAAAATGTGACTGATTGGTGTTTGATTTGAGTGAAAATTTCAATTTAAATTGCCTGATCGTTAAAAAGATTTTATAAAAACTGTCTGAAATTGTTTGCATCAATCAATCCAGGAGAGGCTGAAAGTACGGAAAATAAATATCTCTATATTCCAGATTGGACACTTTTGGGTCTAGCTTTGCTCCGATTATTCGCTTCAGGACCCGTCGCTCAAAGGCTTTTAATATATTTGCGGATACTTGCGTTAGGGTCCATGTTTCACACCCGTAGCATAACACAGGTCTTATCACAGATTTGTACACTTGGAGCTTTGTTTTCCTGTGTATGCAGTTGGTCTTCAAGATCGTCAAAACTGAATAAAATACTTTATTTGTGAGCTGCATTCTTCGGGGTATTTCGTCTCTTTTAAATCTGGTTCTCATCATGTTGACACATAGATGCACAAATTCGCTCACATTTTCGATACTGTACTCGCCAAGTGTCATACTTTGTGTGCTTGAGGCATTTTCCCTCGACTGCGTCATGAGGTTTGGTCTTATTTTCATCGATTTAAAACCCTACTAGTTTTGCTTCGCTGTCGAGTTTCGGGAAGAGTTCTTTGGTAGTTAACGACCATGACAAAATGTTGATGACATCCGCACAGGCTACTATTTGGCTTGACTTGTGTAGTAATGTACCTCGTGTATCGACAGGTAGCTTCCTTATGACGTACTTTAGAGCCAAATTGAATAGCAATGGGGTCAGCCCATCTCCCTGTTTTAGTCCAATATTTATATCAAAGGCATCGGTGAGTTGATTATTGGAGCGGACTTGGGAGGTCATCCACGTATGAGTCATTTTGATAAGACGGATTAACTTGGCTGGAAGGCTAGAGCAGAGCATTATTCGGTACAGGTTACGATCAATACGGTCATGTGCTTACTTAAAGTCAACGAAAATTTGATGTACGTCTATGTTGAACTTCCAGCATTTTTCAAGGACCTGCTTAACAGTGAACAATTCGTCTATCGTCGATCTACCTGCTCTAAAACCACCTTACTACTCCCCAATAATACTGTTGGCGCATGATTCGATTTTATTTTCTATGACCTTTGAAAATATTTTGTGTGTAATATTTTGTCAAATTTTCGTAGCGGGCTGGTCTTCGCTGAATATACATTTGCCGTACGACATCGATAGGTAAATTCGACCAAGTAATGATCAGAGTTACAATTGGCTCCCCGGTATGCACGGACGTCAACTATGCTCGAGGCCCATCAGTGCGCATCAGAACATGGTCGATCTGGTTTTGTGTGTTTCGACCCGGCGATACCCAGGTCATTTTCTGAATGCGTCAATGTGGAAAGCATGTGGAACGTATGACTAGGTTTCTGCTATATGCAAAATCAATCAGGCGCTGGCCGTTGTCATTTGTTTCACCATGGAGGCTATATCCTCCAGTCATTCCCCGATGAGATCGCTCATTACCAGCCATAGCGTTAAAATCGCCCAGAATTATTTTTATGTCGTTTGTAGGCAATGAGTTGACTAGTCTTTTCAGATGATTGTAGAACGTTTCCTTCGTTTCTTTGTCCTTTACTTTGGTTGGGGCGTGAACATTTATCAGCCGAATTTTGAAGAATTTCGCTTTTGTACGAATCGCACAGAGCCGTTCACTGACTGCCTTAAAATCAATAACACGCGATTTGAACTCCCTATCCACAATGAAGGCCACTCCAAATTTTCGTTTCCCAGTATGCTTCCCACATTTGAATAATGTGTGCAATCTCATGTCTTGAATGTCTTTTCCAGTCCAGGTCGTTTCCTGGATTACCAGTATTTTTAATGGATATCGCCTGGCCTGTTGTAAAACGTCCTTAACAGCGCCAGGGTATTTGGGTGGTCTGACATTCCAGGATCCAATGCCATAGTCTTTTTCTCGTTTGCGAGGTCGTTGCCGTGAGTGCAGTCCATTCCGAGGCCCATCTGCAGGTTTCGTAACATTTTAAGATTTTCCAGGGACGGGGAGTTAGCCCGTCGCCCAATCTCCATTCTGGCGGCATGGTTATTACGTCAATTCCGTTACCAGGCGCGGAAGATTCGCCTTCACACTCTTGCGTCCCCACAAAGGAGGTGTAAATAGGATTTAGTAGCAGAGCTGTAGATGCATTTACAGTTATTAGAATTTTTCGGCAATTAGTATTATTGGGGATGCAGCAAACCCAATGTGCGACCCCAAGAGCATTTACTACCATTCAATTGGGGGGTTCGGGATGAGAAATCATGGAAGCTATGAGTTGGTAAAACAATAAAAATTTAAAATTCGCCCAAATTTGTTAGTTATAGGATGATTAATTAAATTTAAGTTTTTTTAGGTTAGGAGGTGAATGCTATAATGAACTTTTCGTTGTCTCATTTATTCGAGGTTTCCCGAAGAAATCTCAACCAACTTCTCATAGTTTATGGACGTGAAGTCTTGGTATATGTCAACGGACTGTGCCCAACGGGTCAACTAGTCCGAGCTTTTCGCTATACCGTGAAATTTGCTTTTATGAGGCTACCGATCATTCAACAACGGATTCGCGCATTCGCGATCTCAGTATTGACGTGGTGCCAGACGTAAGTTAGCTAATTCTAATTGAAACAGTATATGCTAACAAAAACGCTGAACCTAAAATAAGGTACCGGGTAACAGAACTAAATTACCGCACCGACCAAGGGCGGATTATTAAAATCCTACCCCTCGTCGGCATACTTTCCTCCGTTATATTCTGTATCTACCGAAAAGAATTTCTTATGACCAAAATAACGCACAGCATAAACTAATATAAGCAACTAAATGTTGAACGTTTCATTCGGAGACAGGAAATTATGAAAACATTCCAAGAAACAAATTTTGTGAGCTTAATTCAAATTTTTGGAAATATATTTTTCATTTGTTCGAATTTCCACAGAGATTACGCGTTAATCATAAATAATCTGTACAAATTGACGTTCCCAAGTGAATGTTCTTATGAGGGAGTTCTACAGGAAAATTGGATATTTTACTTGTATTTGTTTAAAAGGAAAAACAAATTTATAAAATATTGCCAACATTTACGTTTGTATGAAAAAAATTGCATAGAAGTACAAGAAAAGTACTTTCCGTTTAATTTACCTTCAAACATCTATTCCAAATAAATATAGGACTAAGAAAACTTACGAAATATCAGTAATAAAATCAGACAAAAACCAAAAAATATATAAAATGCAAGGCAAAGATTTTTAGACAGCTAATCATTTACACAATAAGTTATTGATTGATGTTATTGCTTTTGGTACCTTCCACCTTATCTGAAGAGGGAAAAGCGAGGACAAGGTTGGGGATGGATTAAATAAGACTGGTTTTCGAACATCAATATTCGATTAAACTGTCTAATAACATTTTCTATCACTAAAAATGCTTTCCCTAATAAGATTTATAAAGATCCTGCTTGAATATACAGAAGTTCCGAATGATTTCAATTGACTTCGGAGCGATTTCATCGAGCTGCGAGTAGTCATGTGCGAATCATAGACCAAAGGATAATGCTCAGCGACAATTTCTCACTGCGTATCTGTCGCACACTTTGAATTATTTTTCACTGTCTACACACTCGGCTGGTGACAAATGTCGGTCTTAAATTGCACATTTTCGTTAGCACATTTTCGATTTGTTAATTTTTGCCTTCTTTTTCCTTGCGTTTCCGTTCTTCTTTATACTCTTGAATCAGATCTGGACAGTTTAAATTTTCCTCAGGCTTCCAGAAGTTACCTTCGCTTGGGTATCCTTTCCATTTCAGAAAGTATTCAACTTTTCCTTCTGCATAATTGGTAAGACATAATTCCCTCCAAGCTGCGATTTTTCTCGCCGGTCCCGGTAGTCGTTGGAGGACGGGCGTGGGTGCCAGTCGCTTTAGGTCAGAAGGGCCCCAAATGAGCCACCAAGCCACAAGCATGGGTTGTATCCCCTTACTATTGTCTTTTCCCGTAAAAAGAAAATTCATCACCCCAAACACTCTCCTACGCCAAATCAAGTTTTCTTTTCCTGACACCATTTCCCTGCCCCAGAATGTGATATGGGACGATAGTCCCATATCACTCCTCTCCTGTTTCTCTAATCTGCTGGAACGACTTGTACACAACAGGCTTCTTGAGTCATTGAGTTCATTTGTCACACCACAGCAACATGGATTCTTAAAGGGTCGTTCAACTTCTTCAAACTTGGCTGAGTTCAAAGATTATATTGCAAGAGCTTTAGATAAACAGCTCCAAGTTGATGCAATATTCAAGGACTTCTCCAAAGCTTTTGACTCCGTGAACCATGTTCTTCTCTGTCAAAAATTAGCTTTGCTTGGCATATGCGGTTCCCTTCATTCTTGGATTTCATCGTATCTATCCTCCCGTTCATGTCATGTTAATCTCTTTGGCACAATCTCCTTTCCATTCAATCCAACATCTGGCGTCCCTCAAGGGTCAATGCTTGGACCTCTTCTTTTCGTACTGTTTATCAATTATCTTTCCTCTGTAATTTCCTCTTCTTGTCTCCTGTATGCTAATGATTTGAAGGTATGAATTAGATCCTTTGAAGATAGTCAGTAACTCACAAATTGATCTTTTTAACCTCTGTAACTGGTGTAATGTAAACTCCTGTCGCATCAATGTTTCCAAATGTTTTAAAATGACTTTCACTTTGAAAATTGCTCCTTTAACTTACAATTACACCGTATGTGATATTGTTCTCTTCTTTGCAGACTCATGTAAAGATTTTGGTGTAATATTTGACCCCAAGCTTAAATTCGATGCCCATATTTTTAGCATAATTACCAAGGCATCAAAAGTTTCGGGTTTTATTATGCGGCATTGGCACAAGTTTGCAAATATTGCTGCCGCTGCTCGCTTGTTCACATGTCTTGTCCGCCTGCTTCTTGAGTACTGCTCAGTAGTGTGGTCTCCTAGACATTTATATCTTGTGAACTCACTAGAAGCTGTTCAGCGTAAGTTTACCAGTATTTTGTTCTTCAAATTCAACTTTGTTTATGAGTCTTATGAGTGTCGTCTATGCATACTTCGTCTCCCTTTTCTGTCATCCCGTAGAACCTTCTAAGATTAATGTTTCCTTCGTAAGTTGTACCACCAACAAATTGCTTCCACTCTAAGCGAAGACTTGCTCTACAGACTGTATGCACGTCCTAGTCGGTCTAATAACATTATCGAAGTTCCGTACGTCCGGACAGATTTATATTTCAGAAAGCATAACAACCTTGAGCTTGGTTCTCTATCCACGTCCTACTTTGTTTTTGAAAATAAACTAAAGTCGTTACTTTTTGCGAATAGTGATTAATGTTTCCTTATCACTCAATTTTTCCAAACTTTGATCTAGACTCTAACTTCATTTCTTACATGTTTTAATTAACTTTTTTCTGCTTGATTTTGTTGTATTAATCTGTCTTACTCTAATCTATATTTAACTATATTTAATTGTCTAAGTCTATTTTGTAATTGGATTTCAGTCTGTTGAATAGATTTAAATAAATAAAATAAATAAAAGGAAAATTCTCTTCTCGGCGGAATATTTATATATCCTAAGTGCCAAGCTTTGCAGTCGTTGAAATTATAAAGATTAATTAAAGAAAAAGAAACTGTCAATTAAAGTAAAAGAAAAGTTTATATAAAATAATAAAATATACTCAGAAAAGCGTGAGTATAAAATTTCAATTTATATAAAAGTTTGGTTCTATTAGTGCACTTATCTTGAATTTTGAGGGTCTTCCTTGCTTATGCTCCTCTGATTCCGCCTCGGGCGATTCCATGGAATGTATTCTCACCAATTCTAACTCCGCAAAGCAGCGTTTTCCTCAGTATACTTTGCTTGATTTCGTTAGATTCTGGACCTCGTTCATGGATAGACTTCCCAAATCAAATCGTCCCTGATTAAAATATAGTCTTCCCTGTTATCTCTGTCGTTGCTTTACCTTTCGCTGGGAAAATCCGAAATATAAAAGAGAAACATTTCCTTTATTCCTGAGCTAATACAAGCTTGGATTCAACGATCCTCCACTATTTGCCGAGCATCCTGGGTTCCCCGCTGTTTCACTTTTAGGTGGAATTTATCGAAGCCGACAACCATGGTGAGATTACAAGTAGGATCATGATGAATAGCTAGATTCTAGTCAAGTTCAGGTTTTTTTTTGGCATGAAGTTCACGGTTGAATCAGAAGCAGAAGAACATATTCGCTGAGTCATCGCTTGAAAGATAAATAATTCAGGATTGCAAAACTCTATCAGATGATGAACCTCCATCAATTCATTCCAGCTTAATTACTCATTCTGAACTACAGCCGCGATATACTTCGTAGATCACGCATTCCAAATCAAAATTGTGTATCAGATAGTAGTTAATTATACATTCTTCTTCTTCTTTGCAGCACTACAGCCCCTCTCGGGCCTTCACTTAGAGATAGTTAGAGTATCTCATTTTCATGACTGTATTGATTTTTTCCGAAGTTGGTTTGGCCAGTACCATGCTCCCGTGTGCCTGCTCAGCTATGATATGATCTGATTAAATCGGTACATATCACCACTGAGTGAACGCTCATAGTCTGTCCGAAAAATCCCCTGAACTAAATCACGTTGCTCCCAACGAGATTTGAACCTGGGACCTTCGGCTTATGCGTTCATGCTCCAACCACTAGACCACACATTAGTAGCACAATATTTGGCTTGCGCTCTTCAGGAACGAACTCATTTTTTTTCAATCTGTTCGGATTGCATCCTTTTCGATTGACACTTTCTGTCACAGTATCCCCGAGAAATTACGTTCATAAGTGTCGGTTTTTAACGGCCATTGAAATTTAGTTTTGTAATGTTTCTAGATTTTCTGTCGACGCTGTTGGGTTGTTTCAGTGTAGGTTTCCTTCTAGTAGTTTAAAATTTGTTTCCATACATTGAGTCAAAGATTAGTTTCAATCCTGCCATGAAATATAGTTTCTTTTACTTGAAGTGCCCTGCTTGTGTTCAAATCACCCATGAATCCTGTACTTATACATAACCAGAATGGCTTCATCTTCAATGCTACTTCCATGCTCAACGAAATGCTGCGTGGATAAAAATCATGTGGCATGGATAATACCTCCATGCCGTCAAATCGATACTTACAGTTTTTTCCTTACTTCGTCCTTACGTTCATTTGGAAAATATATACATTTTGATATTTTGAAAATATTTACATTGAATATTTTTATTCGTACAATAATCTTTCCCAATAACTTTAAGCTACTATGCAAACATTCAGCATAGTTCGGCTCGAAAAGGTTATTTTGTTCGGCTATCTTTGGATTAAATGCTCTCGTCAAGAAGTGTTTTGTGAGGGCCTGGTCTCCTGTCAGCAAAGGATGAGAATAAAACCATAACGAACTGTACCATTTCTTGGAAACAAATGCAAAAATTACTCAGTTCTTTGCGAGAACACAGAAATTCCACGTATTTTGCAGTTCTTTTTCTCCGTTAAAACTTCGAATGAAACAGCGAAGAATTCGTAATTGATACGTTGCATTAAGAGTGTTGTTCTACATTGAAATATTGTTCGATGCCTGCGTTGCATCCCAATTCGGTGTAAGACTTTCAGCTACCTTTAAAATAAATAATAGGCGGATAAAATTCCTTGACATGCGCGTTAGGTTAAATCACTTGCGTCACACAAAAAGCTCAAAATTTTCACCTCAGACGGGATCTAATTTGCACGAATATCTGGTGAAACTTAACTTTATGCACAGATCGCGAAGTCTCGGAACATTTTTCGGATGGTGATCTGTCACCCAAACAATTGTCAAACCAATTGGGGCTGCCATAGTGGTGAATACCAGATCCCTTCCCTAGATCAAGCCGGAAGTTATTACAAAGCTATTTATGCACTGAGTTTGGGCTCCCTAGGCCCCATTATCTTATGCCTGGAGGTGCCTTCAAGTTGCTGGAAGGAGAGGAGGGAAAAGGATTACTAGAAAAGTGACTCGACCACTCTCAATGCTTCTCGTCAATTTAGCATGCCTTTTTTAACAGTCAGCACTACTCGAGCGATGTTTTAAGTTTGGTCTGATAAAATTATAGTACCACTCAATTTCATCTTCGTAATCATGCTCGCTGCGTTAGCCGAAGGTTCGAGTCTCGTTGGCGACAACGAGATTTGTTTCAAGTGGTTTTTTGGACGGACTATAAGCCTGTTCAGTTATGTTACACACTTGTTTAAAATCAGAATTTATCCCAGCTGGGTGAACGGGCATACAGCTAAAGTGTGGTACTAACCATAGTACCTTCCCCAGTGCCGAAGTATTTGATAAAGATAATGATATACTCTAACTATCTCTAAGCGAAGGCCTGAAAGAAGCTGTAGTGCTAAAGCAAAAAAAATCATGCTTTTAGTCTTATCATAATCAAATAAGATGCAGCCATATAAATAATACGGAATATTGTAAATAACGCCAAGTTTTCCTGACTAGAGATTAAATTAGGCATGCACACATATACATGAGAGCCAAATGGGAGAGTAATGCAAGATACCCTTATGACGCATGCCTGATGACTGCCTAATTAGAACCCTACTATGAACGTAATGCAGACAACAAGTGCATGTTGAACTTAAATATTTCAAATTAGGATGGAATCAAGAGTTTCTAACTTTTGCACCAGCTAGGTATGTCTAATTAGGCAAGCCAAATTTTCGCAAGTTCACTCTAAATCTAAGCGTATTGTAAGTGCTTTGAATTAAAGCACTTAGGTGTGGTAATGCTTGTAGTCACTTTTTACGCGTTTAGTGTTTCATATTTTTGAACAGATTACATAGTTTGTTTCAATGCACTAGTGCATGTTGTGCAACAACAATAAAACAAGAATTAATACAAATTATCATGCCAAAAATTAAACCCTTGCTCTCGACCAGGCTTGGAATTGAACTCGGACTCTCAGATTACAAACCCTAAGTCCTTACATCTGATCTACACGACTTCATGTATGTCACCCTTCGAACTGGCCAAATCTATGTCAGATGCATAAAAGTGCTTTAAGCACTTCAGAGCCTTATCACAAATCGTTTGTGTTATCAAAAATATAAGTTTAACACGCTTAGCAACGCAGCATTTTAACGCTCTAATTCAATTTAAAGCATATAAGTGATTTCCAATAGATCTCGGACATTTGAAGACAATGTAACACGTTTAAAGAGATTTAAAGCAAAACATTAAATCGTTTAAAATCCATATAACACTCTTAAGTTTAATGAAATAAAACGCTGAGATTTGGAGTGTTGAAGCATCAGAGATTTTCACGGCATTTAATTTGCACCAACATAGCGTTGTTTATAGGTATAGATACCAGCTACAAATAATTAGAATCATAACCCTTTCGAGACCGCAGGCGACTTTAGTTGCCCACAGTCAGCACTGTTTTAAAAACTCGGCAACTGGTGGCGCGATTTCGCTGCGACAAGTCGCCATCTGTTGGGAAAAAGTGAAATACGTGCAGGTGGCGTGACACCTTGGCGGGAAACCGTCACTTGGAGTGGGGCAGGTGGGGGAAGGAGGGAGGGACTGGGAGGAGCTTATTCAGTGGCCCACCGAAGCCGATTAGTCAACAGAGGTGCGCGCTTGCAAATACTTATTTTTTGTGCGTTTTGCGACTGTATGAAGAAGTGTCATTATTTTACCGGCTTTTTCTGTGTTTTTTGACTATGGCGCTCTCTCCGAGAGAGATTGAGAGACTTGTAAATGACGTTGATTTCGTCCCAGCTGAGGATTCGGAAAGCGATTTGGATTCAGATAGTGATGTAGGGATGGATGAAGGTGTGGATGATTCTACAGACGAAGAAATAAATGGAAATAGTGAATAAAATGAAGATGATCCATTACCAAGAGGAGCGGCCGATACGTGGCGGGATATTTTTGGGACTGATGAGGAGCCTAAAAAGATCCGTTTTGAACCTCAGTGTGTGGGGTTTACTGGGCGTGCAAAGAGGCAAGAGATTTTGTTGGACTCTTTTTCGACGGCAGCTTATTAGAAACAATAGTGGAAGAAACAAATCGGTTTGCTCATGACATAATTGAAAAGAGTGCTTCTGACAGTCGGCATTCACAATGGTACGGGTGGACACACGTAAACGTGGAAGAACTGAAAGTGTTTTTAGGGGTTCTTATAAACATGTCCCTGAACGAGAAACCGTCAATCTGCCATTATTTCAGCCAAGAGGGCCTGTATAAGCAGGACTTTTTCCCCGTGATGTTCACTCGTCGCAGATTCTTCCAGATGTATCACACCCTCCAGTTGGCTCCACCCCTTCCGCCCCGGAACCGAAATTTGCGAACGCGAGGGCATAAAGTCAAAAATCTTATTGATCACGTAGAGCGAAAATGCAGAAAATTTTTTTCGCCCGGACAAGACATTGCCATAGACGAGCCCACTATCAGTTTCAAGGGCCGGATTGCCTTCAAAATGTACAATCCTCAGAAGCCCACGAAATGGGGGCTCCGCGTTTACACTATCGCAGATTCCATGACCAGTTACATTGCTGGGTTTATGCCATACTATGGCAAACCAACAACAGAATCCCTAGTTCGTACTGACTTGCCCTTCACTTCCCGGATTGTACTGCATTTGATGCAAAAACTGCAAGACGACTGCGGGGCGCAGGGGCGCCACCTCTTTACCGACCGATTTTACACATGCCTGGACCTCACGTGTGAATTGTTGGCCATGAACACTCTTACCATGGGAACAGTCATGCAAAACCTAAAAAATCTGCCCTATGAGGTAAGCCGACTTTTATCAAATAATGCTAAATTTAGTTTCGAATCGTACCGGTATTTACAAAGTTTTTTTTTTATTTCAGGTAAAAGAGGGGCAAATCAAGAAAATAAAGGTTGGCACGATCCTCGCCCTCAAGAAGGACAATACCTCCATCATCGCTTGGAAGGACAAGCAGCCTGTCCTTGTCCTCAGCACGTACCACGGCGCCGCTACGGAGATGTTGGTGCGCCGCAAAGCTGGAGGAGAGGTTGAGGAGGTTACGAAGCCGGTAGCTGTCCTAAACTACACTGCAAAAATGGGTGCGGTGGATCGTGCCGATCATTACTGCGCATCCTTCAACTTCGCGCGAAAACCCAAAAAATGGTGGCAGAAAATCTTTTTTTGGGTTCTGGAAGTCGCCATGGTAAATGCATACCTGCTCTCCAAAATGGTCAATGAAAAGCAGGGAGCAAACCCGGTAAGCGGTATTGTTTTGAAACATTCACTTAATTTTAAATTTTCTAGGAGCTAATTGCCAAATAATTATTTCAGATCTCGCACCTCAAGTTCCGGGAGCAGCACAGCAAGCAACTCCTTGGCGACTGGCGAGCTCCAGTCTCCAAAAAATGCCCCAGGTCCTCGGGAGGAAGCATAAATCGTTTGAGCGGGTTGTTGCACAAGATAGAGAAGGAGAAAAATAGGGATTGTGCAGTTTGCAGCGACTGAAAGAAGTGTGTACGGAAGAAAAGTACGTACTTCTGCGAGACGTGCCCGTCGAATCCGGCGCTCTGCCCTGAAGTGTGCTACAACACCTACCACACTGGCAAATTTCTAAAAGAAAAATGTGTAAACCCCAAAGTTATGTGCCAAACAGTGTTATTTTCTAGTTAGTTTTATACTTCAGTATGTGTTTTAGACGTTATTACAACGCTCTAGTCAGCTGTACCAATGTAAAACGAAATGTTACTCCAAACTTGCCATTTTTAATAAAAAATCTTATTATGCCATATGTTAGTTTTCTTGCGGCAAGTCGCAGACCAAAAACAAATACACCATTAAAAAGCTAACGAAATTCCCAATGAAACTGTAGATCCAAAAAGTACTTTCCGAAAACTTACATGCAACAAAAAAAAATAAAAAAAAGCAATTTGTTTAAAGAAAAGAAAAAGTATTTCAAATTTTTTTACAATATAGGTAGAAAAAAAATATTTTTTATTATATGTGGGAGAAAGCCTGAAGTCTAACGATCAATTTAAGACCTACGCCAATATTCTAAGTCAAAATTTGGTCAAGCTATGTTTAAAAAAGTAACCGCTGGTCACACATCGCTTAGCGCACACTCGAAAGTGCTGCGTCGGTTACGCGCAAAATCGGGCTACAGGCGCGGTCTCGAAAGGGATAAAAACTATAGATAAAATTCCTTGTTCTAATAAACCTACAAAGCTTTTGCCAAAGATAATCAGAAGTCACCTTAAAGATAAGTTAATGTTGGGGAATCGTTATACAATGAATATTTTTGTTTAAAACTTCTTACAGGTTTTGCCTATTGTCTACCACTGTATATAGCAATTAATAAAACTCATAGGTTGGCGAGCTCTGGTCTCAATCCAACTTGTTTTATTGTAATGATATATATTTTAATTAATAAAAGTTCCCTACTCACCTTAAATCTTTACGCGGGATAAATTCAATACATCACCTATGTGCAAAGCCAAATGCCTGCATTTAATTTATCTGTACGTGTATGAATGCCACAATGTCATTACCTAATTGAAGAACACTCAAATCGACAACCGCCTCCATTCAAGTTGAAACAATCCACAGGTAAATGCTCCAGTTTACAGTACCATCAATCTCAAATAACTCGATATTAAATTTGAATCCACGAGTTGAGTTATGCTTTGAATGTATTCTACTTGACCAGTCGCCGACCAACCGCACCATTTGACACGGCGCCATCGTTTTAGATGCGGTCCTTCTGAACACGCGATAAGGAACTGCAGAGGTTGCGCCAACAGTAAGGTCGGCGCTAAGATGATACACTTATACCTTAGGTTTTTTTCTTCGCGATGAAGCATGTTTCTTGGATTCCTGGTGACGGAGTAGTAGGCAAATGCGCTAACTGAACTCTTAAAACGTTGGTCACGCTGATAAGAGCGGTAAGAAATGAATGGAATGGAAAATGTGTGTGGCGATGTGAGGAATTGCATGCCAGTTGGGAAAGGATGATCTATGTTTGGAATGCAGATTTTTAATGGCTATTACCTTGAAATTTCGCGATATTTTTTTCGCGACGACAATTGTGCTCATGGGATTTAAATCGGGAATTGCATCTTGTGATTAGCGTATCCGTTTTACAGTGAAGAATTGTTGACACATCTTAATCGGTTGAAATATGAACATTTATAAATATTACGTTACGCATCGCGAAAGAGAAGCAAATCAATGTTGTTGAAAATATTAACGTCGTTAAATAATTATACTGATTTTAAATTGTGCAAATACGTCACTATTTCAAACCGACATGGAAGCAATTGTTGAATCGAGTACGAATAATTCTGATTATCTTGCGAAACCTATAGAATGAATGATTTAAAGAATTCTCTACACTTAAAATTCGATGAGGAAAAACCATATAAGTGACAAATCCCACTCTAGTATTATGGGGCGTTAATGAGTCCTGTCCGAATTTCGCTGTGGTTAGAGCAATTACCATTCACACTTAAGAACACTGGTTCGACTCCTATTGGCGGTAATAAAATAGAGAGGCACATTGTTTACTAAATAAATTAAGAAGAAGTGAGATGACCTCACACAGCCACAATAAATAAACATGTAGAAATTAAGTGGATGTATGAATGAATTAGAAAGGATTATTACTATATTAGATTAGCTTACCATTTGCCTTTGAGTTTTGGGAGACGTTAGTCGATGGGATTCCCACTATATCTATCCTTCTCACGAAATCGCATACAGTAGAAGAATTCAAAAAAGAGTAGAAAATAGCAATTTCAAAAACCATGACAACAGTGATCGACGCAGTTTCAAACATTTAGAGTACACGAAATTGGAAATTTCATGATCAATATACATGTTATTGTAGTTTGAACTAACATTTTTCATCAAGAAGTTTAAATACTCAACGCAAAACCTGAAGATATGATCAATAATACTGAAGCAGAAATCACCTAGTTATCCAAAATGAACTAAAATCGTTGGTCAAAGGAACCCATTTTGAGTCGATTATGGACATCCAGGCGGCCGTGACGAGGGTACTCGCGGACATCCCAGTCGAAGCGTTCCAGAAATATTACAAGGCATGGAAAACGCGCTGGAATCGTTGTATAGTTGCCCAATGGGACTTTTTTGAAGGGAATGGCGGAGTTGCAGAATAATTTTTAAATATACGGCTTTCATGGAATCAGTCTCATTACTTAATTGTCACACTTCGTATAGTTGACACAAAAACATGGGTGACTGGAGTAACTGAAGCTATATACCTTACTCTTTCTAACTACTTCAACGAACTAAACAACATTTACGGAAAAGCTAGTAATAACGGATATACAAGCAATTTAATATTGACAAACTTATTACATGGTTCAAAAAAAAAAAAAGAAAAGGCCAACTAACTGAAACGCACAAGAATGACAAACTGTGTATTCCAAAGATAGGTAGGCAAAGGCGCATACAAACTATCAAATTTCCTTAAATACAAACTACGAACTACGTTCAAAATAACAACAACGAGCTATTTCATAAGTCAGGGTCAAGGACACCCAATGTGACTTCCATTCCTCGATGATCTTCCTTCATATAATAATGCAGGCTTCAGCCTTCCAGGTAGCCTCTTAAAATCTCTTGCTGATCATTAGGAGGTTCACCACCAGAACGTCAAACAAAGATGAAAGACCAACTGCTGTACCTCAGCTGGGTACCATCTGGCTTTGGAGCGTTAAGCTTTATGGACAAGACTACTTTCCGCAACTTCATGAGCGTGGAAGGGAGGTATTCTATTGGTGTTTCATCATGCATGGTATCAACATGGACAAAATGTGCAGGAAAAAGAGCCCGCGCTATCACATACACATTTTCTGCATTATGTTAGCAGGGTACCCGTAAGGAGCCGAGCTTCAGCATGACTAGCTTGTAGCTTGTTGACTCTCTGCTTATGTTGTGCAGCAGATCATGTCAGCAGCAAGCTATACTTCCGTTTCCGATTTCTGGTCAACCTGTATGCTATTTATCGGTTGTATGACTCTTTCTGATTTTTCGCAAGTTGAGTCTTTTGTCGGAGCTTGTGATACTTTCTTTATCATTGCATTTAGCAATTTGATTTGACCACCAGTACATTGAAGACACATCACGCTTGAGACTAGAATGAGGCCTAGAAGAGTTGCAAGAAGACGTGATGATGCTCATAATTGACCTGAGTAGAAATTCAATTTAGGCAGTCAATAGGCCCTACTAGGGAATGCCTAAATGCCGAATGTTCGCAACCGAAAAAAGGTCTATGTTCAGATCGCTAAACTACCCTGGTGCTGCCAAACAACTTTTAAGACCATCCAGTCAATATAAATTAAATATACTCGCAATCCAGGAAACGAATTGGACTGGAAGTGATATTCAAGATGTGAGATAGCACACAATATTCAAAAGTGGGAAGCCTGCTGGATAGTTAGAATTCAGCGTGGCCATTATTGTGCATAGGGAGTTCAAGTCGAACGTTATTGACTTTAATGCAATCAATGAACGGTTGTGTGCGATTCATATAGAAGCAAAATTCTTCAAAATTTGGCTGATAAATACACACGGCCCGACTGAAGAAAAGGACGAAGAAACGAAGGAAACGTTCTATAATAACCGAAAAAGACCAATTGACTCATTGCCTATAAATGACACAAAAATAATTCTAGGTGATTTCAATGCAAAGGTTGGCAAAAGGCCATCTTATCGGGGAGTGACTGGAGTATAAAGCTTCCGCGATGAAACGAATGACAATGGCCAGTGCCTGATTGACTTTGCATGTAGCAGAAATCTAGTCATGTGATTGACTTGCTTCCCACATCAACGCATGCATAAAATGACCTGAGTATCACCGGGTGGCAACGCACAAACCCAGATCGACCATGTTCTGATCCAACAACGTTGAACATCGAGCATACTTGATGTCCGTACATACCGAGGAGCCAATTGTAACTTGGGTCATTACTTGATCAAACTAACCTGTCGATGTCGTATGTCAAAAGTGTATTCGCCGAAGCCCAGCTTCCTACAAAAATTTGAAATCAAAAGGCTCCAAACGGCGTCTGTAGCCAAAAATTTCACGGAGACCATCAACAACCAGCTAGCTTCCATGTTATCTGATACATCGCTGGAAACAAGCCACGACTGTAATAGAACAGACGATCGGACATGAAGCCCGGCGCAAAAGAAATGATTGGTTCAAGGATGAGTGCCACAATGCGTTAGACAAAAAGTATCAGGCGTACAAAGAATTTTCAGGTAAAAAACTAGAACGAAAAAAACCAGAATCAAAATGTCAGGAGATCAGTGAATAAGAAAGATCATTAGAATTAAGAAAAGAAAATACTTTGAGAACCAATTGAGAAGTATGGATGTAAGTCTAGTGAGCAACAACCCAAGACAAGCACACAAAGTAGTAAAAAGGCTGAAACTTGCCTAGCAGCCCAAGACCACGCTCTATCGTGATGACATTGGCAATGAAAACAGGATTATGGAAAATGGGTATCAACAGGCAATGCAGTAGATTGTGATAGGAGAACAAGCTCCAAAGAAGGCGAAGGTCGTTCTTTCTACCGACAAAGTGACGGCTACCATTTTTTGGGACAGCCATGGGGTAGCTATGGTTGATTAACGTCAAAAAGGTAACAAATTAACGGACCCTATTACGCTGTGTTCCTGGACTAATTGAAGATGGAACTCAAGAAGAAGAAGCGACCATACTTGGCGAGGAAGAAGGTGCTGTTTCATCAAGACAACGCGTAAGTCCACACATGCATGATCGCAATGGATTAATTGGAGGAATTGGAGTTCGAGATGCTTCAACACCCATCCTACTCACCAGACCTAGCTTTGAGTGACTTTTTTTGTTCCCAAACTTGAAAAAAATTCTGGGTGGGAAAAAATATGGGTCAAATATCGAGGATGAAGAGGCAGTAAACATGTATTTTTTAAGGTTTAACTAGATAATTTTTTTTGATGGCCTGAAGGGTTGGAAAAAGCGTTTGACCAAATGTATTGATTCGTGTTGAGACTTTGTCCAGAAATAAGTTTTTGTTTGCGTTGAATTTGTCCAAAAGTTAATGATTATGAGTCATGTGAACGAACGAAGTCATGTGAAGCGAAATCTGCTAAAAATTTTGATTAGGGTAAATCATCAATATATTGATATGAAGGAAATAATTAAGCTGCAATATGAAATCTCTTCTTGCCAAATAAATTGCTCACACACTTTTCTTGCAACAGTAAAAGCTCGGTTACAAGGAAAGATTATTTACAATCATTTTAACATAGATGGTTGTTTGTATCATTTCTAATCGCCCTACTCTATACAAAAATTAATACTAAATAGACTACAAGTACAATCGTTTCGGGAAAAAGAAGAATTATGTGAATGCAATTTGAACTTTCAAGTGTTCATCTTCCAAAAACGGAAATGTTGAATACAAGCATTTCTTTCCAAATGAAAACATATTATAGAAAATTTTCTTTTCGGGCATTTTTACATTTGCTTGCATACTACTAATCAATTTGCTTTAAAGAGTAAGCATTTTAACACATTCCTTCTCTCTCTGCTCTCATTTCTGACCATAAAATAATAAAATAAAATTCATATTTCTAAACATAAATTAACAAAAAGAAAAATATAATTAAAAAAAAACAACGCTATTTATTTGTTTTCTGACAAATATATATATTTCGGGAGTAAATGTTCTCCCTTCTTCAGTGTCTTTGTAAATAAAGTTTTGCTATTTGAACCGGGGGCAAATTGTGGCGGAGCTCTTGATGTGAAAAGTAGCTTCCATACAATGTGAGATAAATTAATATGACCTACAAGTATCATCTGGATTGGAGACAATAAGACATAAACTATTTCGAGCTGATGAAAATGTAGGCATCATTACAGAGGAGGATATTGCGTGAGTAATATTTGTTGAAAACGGTCTTACCTGGAAGATGGTACTTCCTTCTGTCATGTTACTGTACACGACTTTCAAATTGTATAGAAGTATCGTGAAGCTATCCAAGGTAGTTAAATGAGCCACTTTGCCAACATTTTAGTACGCTTTGCGATGTCTTTACACAAATTGGCCTTCTGATACCTTATTAGTACTTATGTTGGGAGTTGAGGTTGCTAATAGCTAACCGCCGGATAGTTGCCTACTTGGCTGCAAGTTGTGATGCACAGCATTGAAAAATAATTTAATCGTGTTTTCATGGCTACAGGTCTACTTTCTATTGCTTCCAGGAACTAATGTACGAACCTTCAATTATTTTCTTCAGTTGCGTGGCTGTTGTATTCTCCTTGGCGTTCGTGAATATAGTCGTCTCCTTGCGCCATATGAGTAAAAAGACATCCAGTTTAAAGGTTCCTATTCACTTACCCGACGATTACCACAACGGTTTGGAAGTCGAAGTGGAAGAGCACACCAGTAAGAACCTGTAAAACTTGTCTAGAAGCTGGCGAAAGAATAGCAAGAGAACAATTTGCTGCTTGTAAATAGTCAGCTCCGACAACTCTATTCTGATCTTACACTCTTGAAACGTCAAACTCTAACCTTTCTTCTCCACTGACAGCCAAAGTCGCTGCCTTTGAGTATGAAACAAATGTAGAAGCTACGCTCACAGAGTTGCAGGGGAAACTATAGGACCGGGTCCACTGGATTTGATTGTCATTTTCTTTCCAGTGCTTCTCAACTTGACCACCAAATATGGACGTGGAATTTCATTCAAGCCAGACACAAAATTAAAATATTTTTTTTTTCGAATGGCTTTTATTATAATAAGGGTACCATTTAATTCGAGATGGCGTAACTTGATTTTTATTCCAGTGATTCACCTTTGCAAATATGTGTTGAAAAGCTACTGTCATATAGTTTCAGAATTAGTATGTGTCATTAAGCTGAAGCGTAAACAACAATACTTTTTTTACTCTGAAAATGTCGAATTTTGTGCCGAATAAAGTGTTTTTGCGGGGAGTACTTCTTCGTTGAAGAAAAAGGCTGCCGAAAGTCATCGTATTTTGGTGGAAGTGTATGGTGTGCATGCTCTAGCTAAGCGTACGTGCCGGAAGTGGTTTAAAAGTGGCAATTTTGACTTGGAGGACGATGAACGGCCCGGACAGCCAAAAAGTTTGAAGATCACGAATTGGAGACATTGCTCGACCAAGATCCATCTGCAACTTGCAAAATCACTTGGCCTCGCTCAACAAACCATTTCCGATCGTCTAAAAGTTGTTTTTTTGCAATAAAGCTTCAATTTTCGAAAAAAATAACCGGTTTTTATCATTCTAGTTAACTGCTTTGGCTTTCTGTGTGGCATGTCAACAACTCTGTTTCTGCAGCAGTAACCTACCGACCAACCAGATAAGCGAGAAATTGCTGGGAACTTGCCTTCGATGTCGGCACAGTGAAATCAAAGCGGTTCCTGGGATGTACCAGTTGACGACAGGGTGGCAGTGGTGGATGACAAAAACGATTTTCTTGCGCGACTTCTGATTTTCCTATGGAAAGTAAACGGCCGGCTTACGAGCAGCCACCTCCTATTCAAGGCTATGCCATATTAGAAACGCACTCGGAATTACATTCCAATTATCGTCCAATTTGAAAAAATTGAAACTCAGAAGGGTACGTGAAATCATGAATCGCGGTAAAGTCACACAGCGGCGATTTCGCGAGTTTACATTGTTGGGCTTTAAATGTAAATAATATGTAGTTTTATTTCTGTAAATTGATCTGGTGCTATGCATTGCTTGGAACTTGACTCCATCGTTGCTAAAATTCCAATGGGATCCTTAATTAGCCTAAGATGTTTTGTCTTAATGAAATGTACTACACAACATCTGGAAAAGGAATCCTTCGGAAATAGCTAAATTAAACACTGATGATATTTTGCTAAGTATCACAAAATTGTTCAACTTCAAAGAGCAATCATCAATCTTTAAATTTTTATCTGTGCAATTCGTTTCATACCATTGCTTTAAGATGTCATTGATGTTAGACTAATTGATGCAACTTTATTCGCAGTCTATCGGCTTTTTTACGTTATCCGATTCAAGTCCCCCACATTCATCAATGAGCTTGCTTGCAGACTGAAACTAAGTATTTTATGGGGTTGAAGTCAAACGTGGTTAGTATGCACACATAGTATCCGCAGTATGCATAATATGCACACATAGTATCCGCAGCTTCCGTTTACCCTGTATTGCACACCATAGTACATTCACATAGTATCCACACCTTCCATTTACCCTGTGTTGCACACTTTCTAAATTTTCCCAGGGGCCGGTCAGCTGCGCCGGAGCCTGTCGTATTCAAAAAAAAACAAAATAAAAAGCAAATAAAATTTCCGACGCACGTGCTCTTTTACGCATTTCAGAACATGGAAGTGCTGCCAGATCCTAAAAAAAACTAAAAGATGCATAGACCCTATGCATCGAGGGCGCACACTCTGTGTGCAAATCGGTTCGTGTTAATCGTTAATAATTTATTAGCCCCGAAAATCGACGCAAAAACGCGCAGAAGTTAGTTAATTTCAAGCTTGAAATCTGGTTCATACGAAATTTGAACAAGATAGAATGGCGGCGAAGTGTTGTACCAGAAGGAATGTAAAAAGCAGCTGATTGTCAGATTAAAAAATTCGAACAAAGTGTTAAAATATTCACGCCGTGGGCTTTGCGTGGCCCCGCAGGAGCCCGCGCCAGGAAAGTGCCGTCACCCCGAAAGAATTTGTTTTTTTTGCAAACTTATTAGTTTTTTGTGATCTGGTAACCCTGAAATCTCTCATCGAAGCACATGTTTATATTCGCGGCAATCCTCGCATCAGCATTTATCCGATGCACGTGTTCTTTTACGAAGTTCAGAGCATGGGAGCAGTGCCAGATTTTAAAAAAAGTATTAAAAGAAAGTATACACAGAATGAATTTTTTTTCTGCAAAACCATTAATTTTTGAGATCTTACAGTGCTAAAACCTCTTATCGAATCATATGTTTATATTCGCCCCAACTCTCACGTCAGAATCTATACGGTTTTCCATTAGGAACATAATTATTTTGCGTCTTTATATCGCACCCTTAAACTTTTTCAATGAACTGTCAGTATCAAAACGTTAGTTAAAGTCAAAATGATTCATCATGGTAAAGTTCATAAGCCAGCAACTTATTAAAAATTACTATCGAACTTCTGAGTCGGTGGTCGCAATTTTAAAATCGCTGACTCCAATTTTTGGCCATAATAATCTCCCAACCGACAGGCTGTGCGTGCTATAATGGGTAAATTAGAGTCCTAATTTTCACTATTGGACGTTCCAATGCCAAAAAGACGTCATACCGTCCGAAGCGAAGGAAATATCGCAGCCGTAAGGGCATCGATTCAAAATGAGCCAAATCACTCGATGGCATGTTGTTCTCAAGAACTGGGCATCGCCCAAAAAACAGCGGTGTGGCGTATTTTGCGTAAAGTTCTTGGCGTACATGGTTACAAGATCAAATTAACCCAAGAATTAAAGCCACTTGATCATACGAAATGCTGAAACTTCTCCAATCGGGCTCTGGCAAAGCTTGAAGAAATTGAAAATTTTAATCGAAAAATCATCTTTAGCAATGAAGTTGGCTCAATGGTTTTGCTAATAAGCAAAAGATGCGTTATTTGTCAGCAATAAACCCACATGTGCTTCTTGAGATACCGCTGCATCTGCAAAAAATTACTGTTTGGTGTGGTTTTCATGCTGGAGGTGTAATTGAGACATATTTTTTCGTTGATGAAAACGACTGACATGTTACCCTCAATGGAGAGTGCTATCGTGTTATGTTGGGAGATTATTTGTGGCCAGAATCGGATGAACTTGACATCAACGATATTTGTTGTGATAGCCTCGATTCCTCGGGTCGATATTTCGTAGAGATCTGTCACCCCTCAAATTAAATCCTGCAACGAACAAAAGATCAAAAAATCAATTAAATAGCGATAAACAAAATGTTCCAGCCAAAAAGTTGAACGGGAGAGAATTATATGCTCAGCTTAAAACGAATAAAACAAAAAAATTTATCCTCTTTCGACTGTAAAGCCGCATATGTCAGTTTTCCAACGACGCTGAAAATAGACTTCGAAGATTTTATTAGAAGCTTATGTATAGATGTAGTTAAACAAAGGATGGCTCAGATGAATTCATCGTCAGAAAGACAGGACAGATAATTCGTTTCAAAGAACAACAAGGTACCGGAGATGAGCATCTTTCATGTGTGATCAAAGTTATCAATATTCCTGAAGATTAAGAATCAATCGAAATCATTAAACATTTTCCTAAAGCTTTAGAGTTTCAACTAAAGAAATCTGCTGATGGGTATAAAGGATATGCTTTGGTATCATTCCCCAATCCCTTTCTTGCAAAGGAAGCTCAATCAAAAATCATATCGATTAATGAATTAAATTAATTAACTATTTACACATTTTTACCAGATAAAAGAAACGATTAGCCATCAAAGAAGCAAAAGAAAGTGAACAATGCTAATGATTCATTCAACAAAAATACACCTATAAATATTAAACAGAAACTTATAGTATAAAGTGATTAAAATGAAAAATCATAAAAATCGAGTCATCAAACCCAAAAGTTGCCAATCGGAGAACGGAAATCATACAAATGTAAATACACTGGAGAAGAAGAAAAATAAAATAAATATTATTAATGAAAATTGGGAGGCAAGTTGTCACCCGTGATACTGGACTTGAATGTTCGGATAAAAAAGTACAGGAGGTTTTAAATACCTGCATAATTTACCCAGTCAGTTGTTATGAAAGTGTCCGCACATGCAAGTATCATGTGCAAGTACTCTTAGACAAATTTTTAAAATCTCTTATAATGCAAAACCGCAGTAGTTGGATGACTGCAGTTAAAGGGCAATTGAAAAGAGATAAATTAATAACTTCGCGACAAACAAAAACATGAGGTAGTAGCAGGAGAAAGTGGAAACAAAAGAAACAGAAAACAAGTTGGGTAAACAGACCTACGCTCATGTCAGAAGGGTTTTGTATTCAATTTTCAAAATGCAGTCATCAGATTGAATAAAATCAAGAAGCATGTAGATGATGATTTTATTGGAGAAAATATGAAATTCGAAGATCATACTATTATTAACAAAGTGGAACGAATTTCGACTTCTGAAGTTTTTGTTATTGTTCTCAAGCTCGTGCATAACTAACAATAGATAATAACAAATAACAATAGATAATATTTGCTAATAATAACAGTAAATAGTAGTAACTAATAATAATAATAAAAAAATATCAACTAATGCTAACCTATTAAAATGATTTGCTAAGATGGAACTCACGTCTTTCCTTTCTAGCAAAACCGTTCCCTTTCAGCAGGATAATGTCGGCGAAAGGTGAGTATGCCGCCAAAAGGCTAGGGTTCCAGTAATCCGCGAATGGTTGCGGTCGGGACGCGTGCCATAGATTGAGTTTGCGTTTTTTTCGGTTTGAATTCGATAAGTTTTTTTTTTGGCACCGCGTCGGTAATATTCGGGGGCGCGTATTTTTTTCAGCGGTTTTCTTTGTTTTAAGTTATTCGACGCGTTTTAAATCGGGCACTTGAGCTGGTGGCAGAGTTTTGTAACTTAGACATAGTTTGGTCACGTAAGACCCACGACTGAAAATCGTCTCCGAATTAACTTGCAAGCAGCCACCTCGAAGTACACCAAGAGTGTCCGAACTGGTCGACATGATGGGCATAGTCCGTTGTCACGTTCCCAAATTTCACGTCTAGAATCGATGAGGGGTCGGTTGAGATTTTCTTCGGAAAATCTCTCTCGAACGAGCGTACGAGAAGTGTAAAACCATTACAGTGTTTTCAACAAGACGGTGCCACTAGCTGTAGTAATCGAGCAGTCACACAAGCAAACTGCTCGAAAGCATTCCTACCCTTGAACCGAAATTTTAAATTGCATTCATAATTGTAATTCATAAAATTGTTTTTTTGTCTTATTATTATTAAACGTAAGTGTTATATCAATATTCTTTATCTGAAATCCAAACGGTTCACTTTAATTGTATTCGTCATGAAATTTAAGTTTTATTACTATTTTGAAATCCTTTTCATTTCTCTTTTTACTTCAGTTAATTTTTGTTTCGAGCAGTTACAATATCAAACTGCTCGAGAACCCTCCTACCTCCTATCAAAATTTTGATTAATGGCAACCCATAAAGGAGCAACTATGATAGTTGAGGGAGCTGTGTGGAGGAGGGGTTGAGACGTCAGTCAGTGTTGGACGTGAAGTGTTTTCGGCAGCTAGCGACATAAAAAGTTTTGTTGTGTTTGCGCAAACGATGCTTAATCTTGTATTGCAGAAGTTTGTGCTGTGTAACGTTGCCCACTGCTAACTTAGATTTGCTTTCTTGTGATTGATATTTAACCGATCAGCAAAGAAAGCAATTCTCTGGGCATTGCCATGTTTGGAAAACAGATGAAGGAAGGTTCCGGTTAGTGTACAAGGCGAACGGTTGTGAGCTGCAAAATTTCAATATGTGTGAGTGTGTGTCAATTGCTCACAACCTGTATCTTCAATGTACCGGTTTTTTTCTTTGTAGGTTCTGGGTTGTTCATTGGTGCATCGGAAGAATTAAAACGGATTCCTACAAAATGATCGACCTATTCATCCGGCTGTAGTGAATCGACAAGCTGAATTAGATTACTTACGCACGGTGGCGAAATGTTTGATTTTTGCGAGCCTTCACAATGAGAAAGGTGATAGAAAAATATTTTTTAGTTTGGCAGAAAAGGTAGAAAACAGATAAGATTTTTGTTAAGTAATAGAAAAAGGAAAAAAAAACAAAAATAAATCAAATACAGAAGGATTACAACTGAATGGAAATGATTTTTGATAACAAGAAATGAAGGAAGAGACGACTTGGATGCTAATGTTTATTGGACATTCAGTTGAGATGAGTCAGAAGTTCCGGTTAGCTAATAGCAATTGAGCCATTAGATGGATGCTTAAACACTAGCAAAACGAGTTCCTGTCCATCGTGTCATTTGGGAAGTGAAGGAAAATTTCGGGTGAACACCTTATTTGTGCGACAAAGAACGAGTTAAGGTGACAGAATCGGGTTCATTCTTTTAAAGATTCGATGTGCGACAGAGACTGAGTGAGGGCACGCCTTTGATTTTGAAGAAAGTGCTGTACCTGAAGACTACGTTTATAGAACTCCTAGGAACTGCTCGACAAGGAACTCACACATTCGCAATATATGCTTGCTATCTACCAGCAATCTAAAACTATTGGTGGAATTGAGCAAACGACTTATGGGACCATATGTCCAAAACAATTACAACATAGTTTTTTTCCATCAAGGCCTCAAAGAAAGCAATCGGCCGTCCTTTCCATTTTGGAATTCATACAAGGAATTGGACAGAAGTTTTAGAAAACATCTTCAAAGTTTATATGTAGTGCATCCCACGCTTTATATTAAAATCGTTTGGAGATGCTTTCGTCCTTTCATTAGTGAAAAATTCAAAAGGAAATTGAGCCATTTGTCAAGCATAAGTGAACTGCGACAAATTCTTGGGTTACCTTTGTCAAAACTACCTGATGTTACAAAAGATGTAGACGAATCTAGGAATAAAGAACGAAGACTGGCACATCTTGAAATTGATGAGAGTAATTTGCCGAGCGCAACGCAATTCGGTGTATCCTTAAAGTTATAATTGAAAATAACCCTTGCTTGAACTATATTCCACAAATTGTTAGGAAGTTTGTAGACTCGTTATCGTTGAGTGGAATCATAGACACCGAAGGGACTTTCCGACGATCAGGCAACTACGCTAGGACCAATGAACTGAAACAAAATGTGAATCGTGGTGAAGAAGTTGATTTGAAAGATATTGATGTATAACATATATCATAGCGGGATTACTGAAATCATTTTTGAGAGATTTAAGCGAACCTCTCTTGATTTACGATTTGTACGACGAAATAATTAATGTCTTGGACTGGTCCAAAGAAGAACGATCCCGAAATGTAAAGCAAATGCTTCGAGAAAAGCTGCCCAGACAAAACTATGAAGTATCAAATATCTATTTGAATTCTTAGTTAAGGTTATGGAAGGTGCGAACCTCCATAAGATCATCGAATCTAGCCATAGTTTTTGGTTCAAACCGAGTAGGGCGAGAGATAATCAAATGTCACTAGAAGAAGTTGCACCCATAAATGCTTTCGTCGACTTTGTATTACAAAATCACAAAGATATATATTTGGTCGATATTAACAAAAAGTAACATTCTTTCTCAGAAGAATTCTAAAATGTATAATGATTACTCTAAGTGTTCGGTTCGGAAAATAACTATCTGTATATTTACAATAGGGATAAACGCGTTAAAATATTTTACGAATATTAACAATGTACAGCGATCTCACCACATCAACAGCGGGCGCCCGGCGTGGATGTTGGTGAGTACAGAATTGATTATTTAAGTGCACGTTCAAAGTTACGGCTAATTTTTCAATATTATGCATTAGAAACAGTAGGGAAACATGAATAATTGCGTTGTGCGTTTAGATAAATCATTTTTTTTGCATGATAATAATTTATAGATAAATCATTTTTCTCGCATTATAATAATTTATAGATAAATCATTTTTTTGCGTCATAATAATTTATAGATAAATCATTTTTTTTTTTGCATCATAATAACTTATAGATAAATGCACGTTATATTATGGCAGATAGATTAAACGATTTCTTTTATTCATAAGTATTTGTTTTCCATTACAATCAAGGATGAAAAAATATGTTTAATGTTGGAATAGAGTTAGAAAGAGTGGTGTTTTTCAGTTACAAGATTGAATAAATAAACTTGACTGGATTGAATCGTTCTGTAAAAGAAAACTCACGTATTTTCTTTGAAAAAACGAAAATGATACCTTAAAGTAATACGCTTCGGTCTTTCTTAGTTTCAGGGACTCTCGCGGGTTGAGTGGCCTCTAGACAAGGTGCCTTTTTTTAGCATAGGATTATGTGATCCGATCACATAACTCTATGACATAAATTGGTCACCGGTATATTTCTTTTCGGATGGGAACGCTCGCACAAGGTATGTTGTATGAGTATTCCACCCAGAAGGGAAATATATGGCCACTGCACCATTTATGGATCTTGATCCGGTTGGGCGGGTGCGAGGGGGCACCACCACCATCCGGTTGTCCCACTCTTATTTATGAGCCATGAGAATCGTCGGGTAACGACGAGGTTTGCCTTAGTCCGTCTGTTTTCACTCGTTTCAACTTGTTCTCTGAGCAAGTCATTTTCCCTTTTGGTAGTTACCTACAATTTTTCGACTTCGGTCGCCCGTTCTTTTGAGACCCAAGAAT
This sequence comes from Odontomyia ornata, assembly GCA_963969285.1. Taxonomy (NCBI): domain Eukaryota; kingdom Metazoa; phylum Arthropoda; class Insecta; order Diptera; family Stratiomyidae; genus Odontomyia; species Odontomyia ornata. The sequence goes on along the minus strand of OZ017741.1, from coordinate 139,888,004 downwards.
TCGTGAATGCGAAAGTCTTTTGTAGTGGGTCCTTGTGCTGGGGAAATGAACCCACCCCACGACACCGCAATGCCAGCCTGCCAGCGCATTCACGCGTCCCCAGACAAGGGCATTCTCGCCTGATATCAACATCTTCCTTCGCCGAGGCAGCAGACCATTGCTGCAGTCTTTTACGGACATACCTACCTTTTCACTACATAGCCACACAGCTCACCTCACAATCGATTTGTTGAAAGGCAACCTTGGTAAACGTGTTATCTCGAGAAGTGGTCCGGTCTAATGGCTGCCTCGTTCGTGCGATCTAACGCCATTGGATTTCTTTTTATAGAGCTATATCAAGTCACTAGTCCATGCCAAAAAGCCAGCAACCTAAGACGAGCTCAAAGACAACATCCAACGCAAAATTGCCGAAGTTCCGGTCCGATGTGCCAGACTGGTGGAAAATTGGGTCCAGCGAATCGGCTGCTGTAAACGGGCTCGTGGTGGTCATATGACCGAAATCAAATTTTATTTATAACATGCTTGCACTACACCCATAATAAATTTGAACTCAACATCTCAAATATATCTGTTTTATTTAAAGATAAAATTGCTATATCCTTAATGGAAAGCCCTTTATGGTTCGCTTGTCGGCTTGTATTTTATTTTGCCGGAGGCTAGGTTGAGTGTGGATAATATGTGAATTTACTATGGTTTTTATTCTAACAGACGATATTCACGATGTTATTTATTTTCTAATGATTTGTACAAATAAAATGCAGTACGGTACAAAACCAATCATACCGCTATTCGATGGACTTCGTCTGAGCGTGAATTACTTAGAGCCAATTCGTAAAGTTCATTAATAAAATGCTTCTAAGAGGAAATTATTAGCTCGTTACTTTTTGTTGTGTTTTTAACGTTTTAATAAATAACTCACTCGTTGATTAAGGCTTGGAAGCTGGCAAAAAGGAAAATAGACATAGTTTGCTGATGTCTTAGATCGTGGCAACCACCACCATCCTTGAGCGCTTGTCCAGATAGGCCAAGTCAGCTTGAGCTCGGCTATTTTCACAGTTCGCTGTCCAACACTTTTCTAATTTCGCTACAAGTCCTTAGTTAAAAATCCACCCTAAAATGCTTTATTGCTGTGTTAGGACTAGTTCAAAAACAATTCATCAAGTATTTGTTATACAAGTTTAAGATTAAATATAGTTCCTATTTCGACCACCTCAATTTACTCAGTTTATCTTCTCCTTACTTAGATAATGGTTCCCTGCTCAAACATTACCATCGTCTGATGAATTTGTACTCGGTAGATAGCATAAAATTGCAAAATATTCGTAGGTCTACTCAGTTCTGGCAAATTTTAGTCACTCCTCTTGTAGGTACCGCGGTCTATTTTCTCTCGGCCATGGTGCGACTGCCTAGAAGTCAAAATAATCTTAAGATTGTTCCTTTCTTCTTCCTAATTATTGGGATTTTGTAATCATTAATAAAATTTATTATTAAAATCGTGACCTGCCAGTCCATCTGTTCGTCTATCTATCCATCAGTCTGTGTGTCATGGGAGTGAAACTATAGAAGCCGCAATCAACAAACTTAGTATTCGTTAGTATATCAGAAGAGATTGCTTCTTCAAAGCATAATATACAACATTTTTCAAAAGTATATAAAGGGGTCTCTTCATATAAGAAGGTGACTCCCAAAAAGTTTTTTGTAAAAGATATTCAGGTGCGGTATAAAATGAGAGATCCTGAGGATAAATTTTCAAAACAGGTCTTGAAACAGCACTATTTGCACCGAGCAGGGGAGGGAGGGAAAATGTACGTAAAAATCTGTCCTCCCTCATGAAAATCTGTTAATATTAGCATAATTTGTAAATTTCACATTATACTCAATAAAAACAACGAAAGGTAGCCCGATGTAAGATCGTTATATTCTGGTTTAATGAAAATCCTAGACTATTTACGGAAGTTAGAGCATTTGAACTTTCTGCTGCTTCAACAGTAACACAACCATTTTCAATTATTTGCGCTCTCTCTCGAATTAGAAACTACCATTCTTATTGGGCCTTCTTCAAAATTTTAGATACTATTATACGCTAATAGTATAGTATCAGAACAAAAAAGTGGCCTCTTAAAGCGAAGTTTTTATTTGCAGAGTATTTAATATTTTTGTTGGCATATCACAGGTTGAATTCAAAACCCTTCTGGCAGGAACATACTTCCGCCTACCCAACATGTTTTCATTAAAATCAACCAAAAAAGCCAACATGAATGCTACAACGCTAATCATCCCAACTATAAAGTCAGTCACCGTCAATTTAAAGTTCGTTGATAGCCACGCGGACTCTAATGATGGAAATAATAACTATTGAAAACGCACGCACTGTAGAGTCACATTTCCTCTCCATTGCTTTTTTCGTTTTGATCATTCTTCAAACCAAGCGAATCCAAATATTTACACAGCCCAGTCCAGGGAAAATAGAGGAAAAGGACCTTCTCAGTGGATTCAAAGAGGATATCGTAAATATTATTTAGCGTAGCAGATGTTGAGTGATTGACTAAGCGAGATCCTTTTGTAACATAATTCAAAATACATTCGACAGGAGCAAGTCACGAAATGATAAAACCAACAAAACCGCCATACCAGAGTTATATTGATAAGTCCTCGTCCGTGAAATGTTCTCGGGACGCGCCAGGATTGACGACTATGCCTCCAGCAGCGAACTACCTGTTCGCGTCGATAAAAGCGGTTATTAGAAGACGGTTAATTACCGTGGAGACAGAAAGTATTCAACACCATGGCATTAAAGAGGACTAAAAGGGCGTGTAGAGAGAACATCCGATGGCTAATAAAATTTCATAATCATAGCTCCGAAAGACAATACAGCTATCATGGTATTTGTTTAAAGGTATGGTTGCTTGTATGTTTTGGATTGGTGCTGCCAGAGAGTTTCGATGGGCTACGAGCATTGCGGAGAAAACGTGTGCTAACATATTCACATATCGATCTGTTTGAACCTCAAAGTTGCAAGACTATCTGGTATTTGTTTCAACTAATTTCTTATTTGGAGGGAATGAGTGCAGGCGATATGGCATTGCTATTAATCATATCATCAGGCAACAGTGTTCCTCATCAAAAAGCCTTAATAATGACCATCTTTCAGCGAGAAATTTGAACCTTCTCGTTAGCGCACACTGCTTGTGTGTTCGATCAAGCCCGTCCCATCTTCCACTTGGCTCGTTTGTTGCCTTGAACATTAGGCCCTACCTGCTGATTTTCAGGCGCCTGTTTCATCGGTCACCTGTTAATTATCGGTTTGTTTCGTTTGATTCCATCATCCACTCTAGTATTTTTGTGCAACATTTGTTTTCCAAATTGGCCATTGAAAAATTGTTAAATTAATGATCGGGCATATTTTTATGTAGTTTTACCTCATCAGGGCTCGGCCTACAATATTTCTCGGTTGAGTAACAAGCGAAATGTTATCTTGAAGCATCTTAAGATATTTGTATTTAAATGTAGGAATATGTGGAGCATAGACGTTGGTAGACTTGATTTAGGAAATGGTTTTTTTTATTCGCATCATGCTGTGCAATGCGCCTCAGGTGCTTGCGATTGGCGTCTCCATTAGGACAGAGTTCGAATCCGCATAAAAATATGAGAGATTTTGCAAACAACGCGTGTAGTGAATGATCATTGGCCGATTAATACTAATGAATCTTTAATACGCGTTAAGAAAATTGAAGTGAGGTCGAACAAATGTCACCGTTGGTTAATTGTCCAAACTCAAGATTATAGTTGCATTCGTTTTAAATTTCGTTTTAGAGTAAGCACCAACAACAAGAACCAGAAGCAATCGATTTTACATTTAATTGAATAGAAAAAATACCTTCATGTATTAAATGAACGAGCTCAAAGTAAAATGATGCAAAACGAATGAAGAATGTCTTAATTTAAGATTTGAATGGAAATGTGGAATTAAGCAAGCAGGAAAATGCCAAAATGTAGCGATAACCTATAGAGCGTTGGGCAGAAAAAGTCACGGAGACAAAATAGGAATATCAAAGACATTCGAGTATGAAAATGGACGTTGACTTTAAGGGGAATTCACCTGGCGGGCAGTAGGAGATTCAAGAAGGTTCTTACATAATAACCGTTCATTCATCAAGGGACAGTCTTCGTTTTTCAAGAGACGGGGTTTAAAGGAAAGAGAGGATGCACAGGAGGAGTACAAAAATTATAAAATTTACTACATACAAACATGGCGAGTGAATTTGCGTCGAAAAGACTCAAGAAGAATCATAAAAGATTTTCGGTGAGAATGTAAAATTTAGTAGTCGTATTACAGTGTTTTGCATACTGTATGTAGCATGTAGCTATGAAAAATAAGCCTGAGGATATGGAGGTCACCGTGAGGTTCCTCCTGCGATGATACGTAGCAACCCTGACTGAATCTGGACTACGCTTTGGACAACGAACTGAAATTAATGCTTTGGGCTGGCGGATATGATGGTTTGCGCTGAGGTGACCCTTGTGCGCGAACGGCTCCAATTTAACAATGATACCGTCTCCGCCCCGGTAAAACCTTGGCAAGCCTTGGAGTACGTTCGAAGTTCGCACCATTGGGTTGGTGGTGTAGGTTTGGTTGAAACAGACCCCTGATTGGCACTGGTCTGGCTCTGAGCACTTGTGCCCATGAGGGCTTCTGTGTAAGCGACTACTCATGCGCACAGAGGTAGCGACGCCGAGAGGGACCCAATAAAACTGGAGCAATTTCTACTAAAAACAGATCAAAGAAATTACAGAAAAAGTAAGCTAAAATAACGATGACGCAACCAGCGGCTGCAGCCACGATGTTCAGAGCACATCGGGAGCGGTACTAACGATGACGAAAATGACAATGAATACAATTACAGTGAAGACAGACGAAAAATGGAGATTAACTGACAGTCTGGTCCAGAATGAGATTCATGTGGCGTTCGGGCGCCGCAAAAAAATGATAGGAACGCCAGAGCGTCCTGAAAAGGAAGAGCGATAAACTCTGCATGATGTGCCAGATGTTCGAGCGGTAGGTGAAAACAGAAAGAACATCGAAAATTCGATCGCTACTGCTACGATCACTACCGAAGCGACCGAAGCAAGGGTCTAAAGCTCCTAAATAATAACATAGCCTCCTGAGGTCCACAAAATGATCACGGCAGAAAAATACCTTTCTTTTTCACTCCTTAGTGACCAGACAAATAAAGGGCTGTATGACTTCACCGCCACCATCGAAAATATGGCGGGAGTACTGTACTCGGAACCGGAAGACAATAATCTCTCCCAATACAGGAGGTTGCAAAGTTCAATTTTCGTCCAGCGACATAACGAAGAAAGGCTAATCCAAAAAGCAGGGGATGAATAAAATCTGCATGCAACTTACTAAAAATCAACAAGGAAGTAAAGAATGGGCTCTTGAAACTGGAAGACCTATGCGGTGTAATAAGGCATTACTGGAGGAGCTGGTTAAAAGCAAAAGAGGACCAGAAGCTCGTAAAAGAACAGAAGGCTAAATAAACGATGAAGGCTAGGCCTGAAAGGCACGCGCAGATAGCTTCAATATCACCCAACACCAAAAGAACGGCGTCTAGCCCAATCGAAGAAGATCAGGATAGAAGAGGCACTTGATGGGTATATATCGCCAGATCAAGAGTTCCAGACAATGTTAACAAAAGGAACAAAGTAAGCCACAAAAAAAATCTTTCAAAAAGTGCCAGAAAAAAAGCCGAAGCGAAACAGGAGAGGAAGAAGCCCTGACAAAGACCGCGACAAAAGTTAATGCTCACAAAACCCCAAGATGGCCAATCCTACGCAGAAATGCTGCGGAATATTAGGGGAAACGTAAGGCCTATTAAGATAGTACGATCAACTCGGTCGGTCCAGATAATGATCGAATTTCGAAGTAGAAGCCGACAATAAAGAAGCAGTGTAGAAAGTCCTCGGCAAAAGCGCAACTATAGCCTCGCTCCAGCCGATGGCAACAATCGAAATAACAGACATTGATTGCGTGGTGGAGCTGCCCAAAGTAGAAGAGGCTATCAAAAGGGAGTTCCCTAGTATGGGCAGGGTTAAAGCGAGGCTGATACCAGAAAACCATTGGGGATATTGCATGGCCATTATTGACTTCACCCTATTTTTAGGGTGGCTTGTCTGCAGGATGCGTCAAAGAGCAGCGCCTCTTCAATGTTTAAATGCCTTGGCTATGGTCACACCACTCAAGTATGCAAACAACCCGATAGGAGCTCCCTATGTTACAAACGTGATGAAATAGGACATAAAAGAAAAGAGTGTAGGAGGCACCCTGTATCCTTTGGAAGGATACTGATCCAGGACCGGATCTTGTGTACGTCTTGGGATCAGGAAGCCCTAGCCAAGGCAAAACTAAAACTACAATGATCCGTATCCTGCGGCTAAACCTAGACTGCCGCTCAACCGCTGCCCAAAACGTGCTTGAGCAGTTTACGAGCTACATAAAAGCCGACTTTTTGCTTTTAAAAGAGCAATACCTCGATAAAAGGTCTGCATCATGTTATCCCAATGAAATTGGGACTGCCGCTATCTGAGTTCGAACAGTCATTTCCAGGCGAAGAGTTGTGGATCGGAGGATGGTTTTGTGTGGGCTCGCTGCTCAGGGACCACCTTTTTTAGTGTGTATCTAACGCCGAACTAACCAATATCATCTTTCCGAGCTGGACTTAATACTTTGGAGGGCGCTGCCTAGAACGCAGATGGTAACGTGCTCGTTGCGGAAGACTTCAACGTGAAAGCAAGCGAATGGGGCATACCACAAACAGATCCGCGGGGAAAACGAATCCTAGAAATGGCGGTCCGGATGGCGCTTGTCATACTTAACACCGGAAATACGCTGGCTTTCCACCATATTGACTGTGAAAGGACAATACCGGACGTGACATTCGCCTCGGTGTCCTTAGTATGTAGGATACACAATAGAAAAGTATTAGAGGACCACTAAGTCAGTGATCAACAGTGCATTCTGTTTGAGATCCGTGATGTTTGCCCCCCGATTTCCATGCTCTTGACCTTCTACAAATGGATTGAACGTCGAAAGGAAGCTCGTCAAGATGCTCATGGCACGTCCCCGCTGCAGAGTGATTCGCAGTGGACAGGAGAACTTGCAGTTCAAGATGTGGTGAACTCAACTATGAGCATCATCATGATTGCTTGCAACGTTTCTATGCCTCGTCGAAAACCTCGGCACGCCAAGCCTCCAGTGTACTGGTGGTTGACTGAAATCGCTGACAAGCGAAGAGAGTGTCACAAGCTTCGACGTGAAGCTCAACGAGAATGGAACTGCTACAAGGCATGCAACTGGTTCGCAGCATAAAAGACAGCCAGAAAACGACTTCACAAAATGTTTAAAAGCTACAAGGCTCATTGCTGGCAACATCTAGTGGATAATATGAGCAGGAATCCAAGGAGCCTTGGCTACAAGCTAATTATGCGGAAGCGTGATGCCCTACCCAGGCTTTACATATACGCGGTGTAAAAGATGGACGAGATAGTGTGGGCACTTTTTTGTGTCCATTTCATCCATGTTGACACTGTTCATGGTGAAAAAGCGGTTGAATGCCCACTCTTCAAGTAGCAGGAACTGGAAGAGGCTGACATATAATTTTTTTTTTTTTTTTTGTGGTAGGGAGGTGAAGGCATTTATGCCCGCCGAGTCTGGCAGTGTGGGACTCCCATGGAGGATACCTTTGGACTACCCACTAAACACCTCCCCTGTCAATCTGAGAACCTAGCCTGGAACCGTTTGACACATTACTTCGGGCCAGGTCTCGTTTTGTTACGCCGTGGGGCGCCTTCAAGCTGGGGAGCCCCTTTCCTAGCGGGAGGGGGAAGAGGAATTGCCAGAAGAGCGATCCCCCAGCCCCAGCGCCTCCGGCTGCTGTGAGTCCCTTTTATATTTTAGGACTGCCCGAGCATAATGTGCCACCTGGTTCCATTTGCCAACCGATTCGAGCATCACCGCAACAATATTATCCGGGGTGAGCTCTCGCGTCTCCCTGTAGAGTTCCCTTCGCAGCCTGGCCCATTTCGTACACGCAAAAAATGTGTGACAGGCATTGTCCTCCTCTCCTGGGCAAAACCGACAATCGGGAGACCGTGACTTGCCGATCTTGTGCAGGTAAGACTGAAAACACCCGTGCCCGCTCAAAAGCTGGATCAGATAGAAGTCAGTCTCACCATGCTTTCGATTTAGCCACGGTCTCACATCCGGGATGAGGCGCGCAGTCCACCTTCCCTTCGTGCAATTCCTCCAAGACTGCTGCCAATCGTTGAGCGAGCGTTGTCTCTCCTCGCGGACAACCATCTCCCTCGCATCCTCGTTTCGGCGCAGGTAAATAGCGCGGCGCTCTCTAGCAAGGAGGGCGACAGGTATCACGCCTGCAATCACTCTCACCGCCGAGTCGGAGACTGTTGGATACGCAACTATATTATCCGGGGTGAGCTCTCCCGTCTCCCTGTAGAGTTCCCTTCGCAGCCTGGCCCATTTGGTACACGCAAAAAATGTGTGACAGGCATTGTCCTCCTCTCCTGGGCAAAACCGACAATCGGGAGACCGTGACTTGCCGATCTTGTGCAGGTAAGACTGAAAACACCCGTGCCCGCTCAAAAGCTGGGTCAGATAGAAGTCAGTCTCACCATGCTTTCGATTTAGCCACGGTCTCACATCCGGGATGAGGCGCGCAGTCCACCTTCCCTTCGTGCAATTCCTCCAAGACTGCTGCCAATCGTTGAGCGAGCGTTGTCTCTCCTCACGGACAACCATCTCCCTCGCATCCTCGTTTCGGCGCAGGTAAATAGCGCGGCGCTCTCTAGCAAGGAGGGCGACAGGTATCACGCCTGCAATCACTCTCACCGCCGAGTCGGAGACTGTTGGATACGAAGATGCAATTCTCAGTGCTCCTCTTCTCTGTACCTGTGCCAATCGTTTTCGGTATACCTCCTTGCTGAGAGCGTCGCCCCATACCTCTGCTCCGTACAGTAGCACTGACCCTACAGCACTCATCAAGAGGCGTCTTCTTGATGGGCTGGGTCCCCCTACGTTGGCCATAAGTCGACTCAGGGCCGATATTCCCGAAGCAGCCTTCTCAGCCGTTGCCCTGATTTGCTCAGAGAAACTCATCTTCGAGTCGATCAGTAGCCCCAGGTACTTCACCGCTGGCTTGGATTCGATCTGTATATCTCCAATACTGATCATCCTTACTCTAGGGATTCTCTTTTTTGTCAAGATGACCACTTCGGTTTTCTCCAGTGCTAGACTGAGCCCGCGAGTAGTCATCCAGTCCTTCACTCGGCGCATTAGCATACCTAGCCTAAGTTGCGCTTGTTCAACGGTGCGTCCGGCGACCAGAGCCGCAACATCATCCGCATAGCCGACCAAGCGCGACTCATCTGGCATCTCAAGTCTCAGTAGCCCGTCGTAAGACACGTTCCACAGGTCCGGACCAAGGATAGATCCCTGGGCAACACCCGATGTAACCGCCATCCTTCGTTGGCCCTGTGTCGTGTCGTAGAGCAGGCTTCGGTCCTTTAGGTAGTTCCTCAAAAGCCGCATTAGATATTCTGGAACTTGAAAAGAGTTTTCCAGCGTATCCAGAATATCCACCCATCTAGCGGAGTTGAAGGCATTCCTGACGTCGAGTGTCACCAACAGGACGATCCGTCGCTTGGTGCGACTATATGCCTCTGCCTTTTGGACCGCGTTCACCACCTCTGCAATCGCATCAATGGTAGAACGTCCTGCTCTAAAGCCGTACTGCCGAGGAGATAGGTCCCCAGCAGCACGAATCGCGTCAGTGAGTCTTTCTTGATGAGTTTCTCTAGCACTTTCCCAGCCGTGTCTAGCATGCATAACGGGCGGTATGCAGACGGCGATTCGGGATTTCCCCACTCCTCGCTGACCAGCACGAGCCTCGCCACCTTCCATGGTACCGGGAAAACCCCGTCCCGTAGGCAAGCGTTGAATGTGCTGAGCAGCAAGTCAGGACAATGGTGATAGACGAGCTGCAAAACCTCAGCTGGAACACCATCTGGACCTGGAGCCTTCCTCGCTTTCAGGGAGAGGACTGCCTCCTCCAGTTCCAGCTGTGTGAAGAGTGGGCACTCGACTGCTGTTTCACCATGGACAGCGTCAACACGGACGGGATGGGCGAGGAAGAGTCCCCGCACTATCGCGTCCATCTTTTCCGCGTCATGTATACAAGGCTTCCGTAGGGCACCAAGTTTCCCCATGACCAGCTTGTAGCCAAGGCCCCACGGATCCCTATTTACATCGTCCACGAGGTCTTGCCAGCATCGGGCCTTGCTCTTGTTAATAAGCCTGCGAAGATATTTCCTGCCGGACCTGTATGCTGCTAGCCTAGTGTCTGCCTCCTCCCGTGTTCGCGCCCGCTGGGCCTCTCGCCGAAGTTTGTGACACTCGCTTCTTTGTTCGGCGATCTCGTTTGACCACCAGTATACTGGAGGCTTACCATGTCGGGGTCTCCGGCGGGGCATGGAAGACTCGCAAGCAGCTATGATGGTACTCATAGTTGAGTTCACCAAGTCCTTGGCTGTAGGCCCTCCACTCCCTGGCGGAGCTCCCAGCAACGGTGCGCCTGCCGTAAGCGCGTCAGTGAACTTCTCGACGTCCATCCTCCCAGTCCTCCATCCGAGGATTGAAGTTTGGGCATATGCACGCAGAGTGGCACCATCGTGAATCTCAACAGCTATATACTGGTGATCACTAGCCGAGTAGTCCTCTAGTACTCGCCAATTGTGTACTCTGGGTACCAGGGACTCCGAAGCGAGTGTCACATCGGGTATGGTTCCTACGCAACCCCAGCGGCGGAAAGTAGGGGTGTTACCAGTATTTAGGACAAAAAGCGCTGTTCTGGCCGCCATGTCCAATATTTGCTTTCCCCTTGGGTCGGATTGTGGCATACCCCATTCGATGGCTTTAGCGTTGAAGTCTCCCCCGACCAGCATGTGGCCCTCTGTGTTCGAGACAGCGTCCTCCAGGGCATCGAGTTTGGTTCGAAAGGATCGCATTGCCTCGTTAGGCGTCAGATAAACACTGAAATATGTTATCCCTGAACACCGCACCCACACAAAACCATCCCCGCGTCCGTGGCCCTGCACCTGAAGGCGGGCGCTGTCTCGAACCCAGATGGCCCAGGTACCAGTTTTGTCAGGGTACCACGCTTGCGAGTCCTTGTTATGATGTTGCTCGCTCAGCAACAGGAGGTCAGCTTTCTTATCCCTCGCAAACTGCTCAAGTAGGTCCTGGGCGTTTGTGCTTCGGTGCAAATTGACCTGCAGGATACGGATCATTTGAGTATCGATTTGGCTTTAGTTAGGGCCTCCTTGAAAACCCGGCATCTCCCTGTCCCCGGCTCATGTTTGAGGTCGCCGGGTGCTAGCTTAGCGTCCTTGCAAAGAATGCATTTTGCCTCGTTCGTGCACTCCTTCCTTTTGTGCCCCGTTTCACCACATTTGTAGCACAGAGATCTCCTGTCGGGTCCCCTACAGCCATACGCGGTGTGTCCGTATTCGAGGCATCTGAAGCAGCGGATAGGGATCGCTCTTCTCCGTATCCTGCAGATCACCCAACCTATCTTAATTTTGCCCTTCGCCAGGATTTGCTGGGCGTCTTTATCAGCTAGCTCGACAATAGCCATGCGTTGCCCCCTTGTGTTTTCACGCGTCAATCTTGCCTTGACTTCACTTAAGCTGGGGAACTCCCTCCTAATGGCATCCTCTACTTCAGCTTTGTCCGTGACGCAGTCGAGGTCCCTGATTTCCAGGGTGGCCATTGGTTCGAGCGAGGCAACCGTTGCCGCATCTCCAAGAACCTTTTGAACCGCGTCACGGAATGCATCTTTGTTTGTGGCCTCTGGCCCGAATTCCACCAGCAAGCCGCCGATCCGGGTTGGTCGAACTGCTTTGATGGCAGTTTTGGTGTCGTCTGGCTTGACCGCTCCTTTAATTTCACGGAGGACATCTGCGTAGGTTCGGCCCTTAGTGGGTTTAATAAGCAGTGCCTCTCGCAAGGGTTTGTGCCGCGGTTTGCTTTTTGTTTTCTGCGGTATAGCGGGGGGCTCCTTGTTCTCTTCGTGGTTGAGCTCTTTGTCTTTTTTTTCTAGGAGTAGCTTTTTGGCCGCTTTTTTCGCTGCCTTGTTTCGCACCACATGAAACTCCTCGCCTCGAGTGTCAACTTCGTTTATGGTCTCATCCTTCCTCTTTTTCTCACAGTCGCCTTCAATTGGGCTACCGGCCATTCTTTTGCTGCTGCTAGGACCCACTGATGCCTCGAGGGAGAGCGTGTCTTTTTGGTGCTTCTCGGCTGCAAGCCACCTCCGCCTGTAGTGCGTTATGCGGCCAAAAAGCTCCTCCAGTTCAAGAATGCCATTCTTGACACTCTTGCCTATGTTTTTCTGCACTTCGCAGGCAGCCCTCAGTTGTTTGACGATATTCCCCGCTTTCCGAGTAAGCCGCTCCTCTTCGGCGCGGTCAAGGGCGATTGTGTTATTTGGCGCCACCTCTTGGGAGAGGCCCCCGTTTCCTAGCCCTTTTGCTTCTATCGCTTGGATCGCGTTTGAAGTGGCGTCGGCCAACGGCAAAGCTTCTCCCTCCCCCAGTCTTACACTGGCCTCCGTTGGTGTCGCAACTTGATCCGGATTGTGTACGTCTTGCACTGGGCGCTCCGGGGTGCGCATAGTTCTTCTACTGCGCCCAAAGGCTGCAATGATGCCAGGTTGCACAACGCACTCTGCCTTCTTTCGTTCGTTAGTCCGTCTGTGGTCTGTCTCCGATGATTTAACCTGTGGTGTTGACTTTAACAGTGTTTCTGGGGTTTGCTGCCTCCCCCCGCAATCGGTGACTTGTTTTATCGGTGTTCTTGCCAACAGCGGTTTTTGCCTGAAAGGGTTCTCCGTGCTAGCGTCCTGTTTGCTTGTGGTTTCATTTGTTTGCTCCATTTTATTGGGTCCCCCCTCGGAGCCGCTATCTCCGTTCGTGTGTGTAGTCGCCTTTTTGGTCCCATGGTTATCTTTGCGGAGCAGGGAGGCCATGCGAGGGTTGGCACAAGCCATTATGGGGACAAGTGCTCAGAGCCAGACCAGTGCTAATCGGGAGTCCGTCTCAACCGAACCTACACCACCAACCCAATGGTGCGAACTTCGAACGTACTCCGAGGCCTGCCAAGGTTTTACCGGGACGGAGACGGTATGATAGTTGAATTGGAGCCGTTCACACACGAGTTTCACCTCGGCGCTACTGTGCAAAGCAACTAGGTCCAAACCATCACATCTGCCAGCCCAAAGCGTCAATTCCAGTTCGTTGTCCAAAGCGTAATCCAGATACAATAAGAGGGAACCTCACGGCACCCCCCATATCCTCGGGTCCGTGGGGGCGGCAACCCCCAAAGAATGCTAGCCTCCAAGAATGTTCTTGTCGACCGGCTTTCTCCCTGCGGGAATTTCCTCGGGTACGTGGGGGCGGAACTCCCCAAAGAATGCTAGCCTCCAAGAGTGGTCTTGTCGACCGGCATTCCCCCTGCGGAGTTTCCTCGGGTACGTGGGGGCGGAACTCCCCAAAGAATGCTAGCCTCCAAGAGAGCTCTTGTCGACCGGCATTCCCCCTGCGGGGACATATAATAGAAAGATCCAGATCACGTCACAGCTGAGCTTTTGCAGCTCGTATATCAACATTATTCTGACTAGCTGCTCAGTACAGTCAAGCATGCCTACGGAAGCGGATTTTCTCAGAACATTGGAAGGTAGCCACCCTCGTGCTGATCAACAATTGGAAGGGAAACCCCGAAAACTTATCAAGGGAAGGCTCACTGACGTGGCTCATTATCCTTGGGACATATCGCCAGCAGTACGACTTTAGACACATAGCCGTACGAAGTGCCGGGTGGTTCTGTTGGTGACACTTAATGTTCGGAATGTCTTCAACCCTACTAGATGGGTGGATATTCTAGATACGAATCTGTTTCAAGATCCAGGATCTCTGATGCGGCTTTTGTAGGAGTACGTGAAGAACTGAAGCCTGCTTTATGAGACGAGACAGGACCATCATAGAATGGACGCTACTTCGGGTGTTGCCCAGAGATCTATCCTTGGTTTAGACCTATGGACCATGTCTTACGACGGCTGAGACGGAAGATGCCAGATGAGTTACGCTTGATCGGCAATGCGGATGATGTTGCGGCTCTAGTCTGTTGAACAAGCGCAACTTAGGCTAGGTATGTTAATGCGCAGGGTTAACTCTAATACTGCAGAAAACCAGAGTGGCAATCTCGACAAAGAAGAGAATACCTAGAGTAAGGATGATTAGAATCGGCGACTTATCAAACGCATCGGAACCACCGGTCAAGTACCTGGGGCTACTAATCGACTCAAAAGTGTGTTTCTCCGAGCAAATCAGGGCATCCGCTGAGAAGGCTGCTTCGGAAGTGTCGGCTCTAAGTCAACCTATGGCCAACGTAAGAGACCCAAACCATCAAGAAGACGCCTCTTAATAAAAACTGTTGGTTCAGTTCTACTGTGTGTAGCAGAAATATGGGGTGACACTCGCAGTAAGGAGGCGTACTGAAAACGTTTGGCATATGTATAGAGAAGAAGAGCACTGAGGCTTGCATCTTCATATCCGACAGTCTCTGATTGAGCGGAGAGAATCATTGCAGGCGTGATACCTGTTGCCCTCTTTTCTAGAGATTGACGTGTTATTGACTGGCGTAGAAGCAAGGACGCGAGGGAGATGGTTGCTTATGAGGAGAGACAGCGCTCACTCAACGATTGGCAGCAGTCTTGAGTGAATTACACGAAAGGAAAGTGGACTGCGTACGTCATACTGGATGTGAGACCATGGCTAAATCAAAGGCATATGGAGGCTGACTTCTATCTGACGCAGCTTTCGAGCGGGCATGGGTGTTTTCAGTCTTACATGCACAAGATTCGTACGTCACGGTCTGCCGATTGCCGCTATTGCCCAGGAGAGTGTAATGATTTTCAGTCTAAAATCATGTTAACGAAGTCGGAACCGACCTCTCATCGGTTCTAGATGTGAAATCTGAGTCGTGCTAACGAATGGTACCAACCGGTCAACCAGTCCATGCACCTGTAATCCATTTCGTGGTGGCCGCTTGTCAGCCAGCTAGATCGGAGAGGATTTCGGTTGCAAGTTTTTAAATGGATTACGCTCAACTACATATTTCAGCCACCATTAAACGCCCGTTTCAAACGCGTCGAAAACACAAACATACGGAAAAGAAACCTTCTTTACTTTATTCCGTATTCATTCATCATTTCAGTCAATTATAAAAATTTAATTTCATTTTCGGGTTCCCAAATTATACCAACGCGGTACCGAAAAATACACTGCGTTAACTCAATCCTGATGAACTCTACGCTAAGAAAAAGGCAAGACAAACTAAGGTACCGCGTACCGCACGCAACGAGAAACTGGCCATCCGCGGATTTTTCAAAACCCAATCCTCTTACCGGCATACTTACCATGCACTTCCACTGCCTCTGGAGAAGAAGGGCCGCTGTCACATATTTTTCACGTGCAAAAATGGGATAGGCTAGGACGAGAGCTCTACAGGGAGACGGGAGAGCTCACCCCGGAAAGTATAGTCGCGGTGATGCTTGGATCGGTTGATAAATGACACCATGTGGCACATTGTGTTCGGGATGTCGTAGAAGATAAAAGGGACTCAAAGCAGCTGGGGTGATCTAGGCTGGGGGATCGCTTGTCTAGAAATCCTATTTCTTTCTCACCTCCCGCTAGAAAAGGGGTCCCCAGCTTGGAGGAACCTCATGGCGCAACAAATTGAGACCCTGCCTGAAGTTATATGTCAAACGTTTCCAGGTTGGGCTCTCGGGTTGACATGAGAGGTGTTTGGTGGGTAGTCCGGTTGCTTGCGAGCATGGGAAGTCCACACTTAGTGCGTATATGGTATTCACCTCCCAACCACAAAATACTAAACTTATAATATGAATGTCAAATTTTAGTGTTGGGTCAAAGATCACTGCTAGATCTTTCCCTTGCTGAGCTTCGTTTAATGTGCAGAAGCCTTGTTCTTGACTGCGACAATAGGAGGGGAAGTCTGATTGACACCAAATGTTAAAGGAATCGAGAGAATATTTCTGAAGGATTTTAGAAAATCGACATGGAATGCATCCTTTGAAAAGGAAAGCAGAGAAGCTCAGTAATAGTAGTAAACAAACTTGTTTAATGCTTGACTCGTTATACGAGGGGCAACGTTATACGAGGGGCAGGGCAACGGCTGAGATGGCTGCTTCGGGAATATCGGCCCTGAGTCGACTTATGGCCAACGTAGGGGGACCCAGCCCATCAAGAAGACGCCTCTTGATGAGTGCTGTGGGGTCAGTGCTACTGTACGGAGCAGAGATATGGGGTGACGCTCTCAGCAAGGAGGTATACCGAAAAAGAATGGCACAGGTACAGAGAAGAGGAGCACTGAGAATTGCATCTTCGTATCCAACAGTCTCCGACTCGGCGGTGAGCCAGCTAGATCGGAGAGGATTTCGGTTGCAAGATTTCAAATGGATTACGCTCAACTACATATTTCAGCCACCATTAAATCCCCGTTTCAAACGCGTCGAAAACACAAACATACGGAAAAGAAACCTACTTTACTTTATTCCGTATTCATTCATCATTTCAGTCAATTATAAAAATTTAATTTCAATTTCGGGTTCCCAAATTATACCGACACGGTACCGAAAAATACACTCAATCCTGAAGAACTTTACGCTAAGGAAAAGGGAAGACAAACTAAGGTACCGCATACCACACGCAACGAGAAACTAGCCATCCGCGAATTTTTCAAAACCCTACCCTCTTATCGGCGTACTTACCATGCACTCCCACTGCCTCTGGAAAAGAAGGGCCGCTGTCACATATTTTTCGCGTGCAAAAACGGGATAGGCTGGGACGAGAGCTCTACAGGGAGATGGGAGAGCTCACCCCGGAAAGTATAGTCGCCGTGATACTTGGATCGGTTGATAAATGTCACCATGTAGCACATTGTGTTCGGGACGTCGTAGAAGATAAAAGGGGCTCAAAGCAGCTGGGGAGATCTAGGCTGGGGGATCGCTTGTCTAGAAATCCTCTTTCTTTCTCACCTTCCGCTAGAAAAGGGATCCCCAGCATGGAGGAACCTCATGGCGCAACAAATTGAGACCCTGCCTGAAGTTATATGTCAAACGTTTCCAGGCTGGGCTCTCGGGTTGACATGAGAGGTGTTTGGTGGGTAGTCCAGTTGCTTGCGAGCATGGGAAGTCCACACTAAGTGCGTATATGGTATTCACCTCCCAACCGCAAAATACTAAACTTATAATATGAATGTCAAATTTTAGTATTGGCCCAAAGATCACTGCTAGATCTTTCCCTTGCTGAGCTTCGTTTAATGTGCAGGAGCCTTGTTCTTGACTGCCACAATAGAAGGGGAAATCTGATTGACACCAAATGTTAAAGGAATCGAGAGAATATTTCTGTAGGATTTTAGAAAATCGACATGGAATGCAAAGAAGCTCAGTAAAAGTAGTAAACAAACTTGTTTAATGCTTGACTCGTTATACTCGTACCATAAAGCTTTCAATGCATTATGGTATGGTTAATTGAATTAGATGCCTTTGACAAATCTGTGTACATGTACTTGGTATCGATTTGTGACTAAATTGCAAGAGCCATATCCGTTGTGTTGGCTATTTCTAACAAATTAATAGCTATTGAATGGTGGAAAATAAGGCTATGTTGCAAAGAAGCAAAGAAAAAGTACGCTACTAAAGTTGACTCGAGTGATTTCAAATTAAACAAAGTATAGAAATGGGAGGGTATTTACTAACAAAAGTACAGTCTACACTCTTAACCTTCCGCCTATTACAAGTACGTGTACATGATATTGTTCTGGCGTTTCTACACACCTTGCATCTTTGTTACTTCAGTGCAGATAACTATAAACTCTCATTCCAAAAATTTTTCCAGTGGTCGAGGCCTCGAATAAGCCACTGGTAATCACGGTTTAAATGAGGTTTCTATTATGCACATGTTTAAAGTTTTGTGTGTACAATATATTGCACACATGGTAGACAGTGTACACTTCTGTTTTGAAGAATAAATCGTAGGAACTTTTTTAAATGTTTAATGAGTTATTTCAATGTAAATAATTTAGATCTAACAAACATAGCTTAAATCAACTCGGTACGTTAAGTAGTTTCCGAGATTTTCAACATTTTTTTTAACGAAAACATACTTTTTTGTTTGAATTTAATAACTTTTGCCGTAAACTTTTTGCAAAATGTAATAAGTTGATTCAACAGCCAAAGATTCATTCTGACTTCTAGCTAAAATATTTTTGCAAATATTTGTAACGTTTCTGAGGGGAACGGCTGTAAAGTTTACCCAAATTTGCAGTTTTAGGGGGGGCTGCGCCTTAATCTACCAATATTTTTTCATCGTTGGCCAATTTCTTTTCCTTGATTTCCGATAAAATATAACTCCTTTGGGTTATATTAGTCATGACACCATTTTATGACAAATTTGTCCTAGGATCGAAAAAAACATAATCCATTCTATCTCTGTTAGTGTTCATCGAAGTGACACCAAAAGAAGTTATTTTTAAACAGGGGTTGCATGCTTTTGCATATTGAAGAAAGTGTTTTGATTCGGAAGTTTCGCTGTCACGTAATGTAGAAAGTCCTGCAGATGTGTACAACAGAATCTTGTTGTTTCTCTACTGAATTTTTTTCGCGTTGCAAAATTGGAAGATATTGCCCATTTTTCTGATTATGACGTACTTGTTACGTACGTGGTGGAATGCTTCATATGTGGGTTGTCCTGTTTACTTGTCCTTGTCCGCACTTTTCATAAGATGATATTTTCATAGGTGGCTTTCAGCTGCGGTCTTTTATTATTAGATTGTGTCGCGATTCTTGATTCTCTGATTAATTTATGTTATTGTTCTTCAGTCTCTCTCTTACGGCGCTCATTCATGTTTGTTTTTCCGTACATTTGATCTCCCGATGAACCCTCTGATGCATAAAACGACTTTTTAATTTCAGATTCTAAAAGTGCTAATCAAGACCTTTCATTTGATATCCCACTTAACCACTTTTATAAAAAAAGTTTTTAAGGGTTATTTCGCTATAAGGGAAGACTCCCCTTAAAAAAATTTTGAAATGTTTGATAAGACCTATATTTTTAGAGCTCACCGCTTCTGACCTTCCCATAAATTTTGAATTTTATAGCTTCAATAGTCTCTGAGGAAATTTGCTGTTACCCACGGACAGATGGACGGCCGGGAAACTAATGTCTTCTTAAAATTCTATTACAAAGCCTTAAAAAGCATATAAGAAACAATACATCGAAATTTACTTATTTTCTTTGAATTTAGATATATGCCATTATTGCAAAGGCCTTTGTAAGGGAATTATTAGCTGGGGATGCAAAAATTGTAGAGGGTAACTGTACGAGCATATCTAAAATATGATATGAATTTCATTAATTCTTTCCCATTGAATATTCTCCTGGCACGAAAATTAGGTAGAGCTGCGGAGCGCGTGTTGCTGGAAATTCAATTTTTTTAAATAAGGTCTAATGAGATTATATTTATGATAGTATTATTTTAATATATTTATTATGAGATTTAATACAGGAAGGTCATCATGAACACTTTCATGGCGTCCTGCATCAATCAGCCCATTGCAAATTGGAATATTATCAAGTGGAAAATATTCTTTAAAATACCAAGAATATGCTGAGTTCCTGGATTCACTGTGATCGGAATGATATGCCTGTTATATTCAAAATATATAAAATTTCATAGTCATAATTGGTGCATCTACAGACACGTTGTGAAATGTCATTTGTAAAAGCATAAAATCGCTTCATTTGCTTCATCAATTGCTGTTCTACTCGTAATCTTTCTTCAGTGAATATTTGGATGCCCATCCTTAAATCGCTGCTTGTATAGTAAAAACATGAATCAGAATCAGTTAACGATGTGAAACTGTGATCATCGCTGCAGGCATTGTTCGAGCCTTCAAGATTGCAACAACAGCGCTCCTACATGGTCCGCGTCCAGACTGAAGAAGACCCACGTGAAATTAATGTTTCGACCCATTGCGATTGTCTTAAAGGAGTACAGCAGGTGGTCCCGGCGCCAATTTCAATTTTGGGATCGAAAACGCTACATATGTATATTGGAACACGGCTCCTCTCCAACAAGAATGATGATGGCGAGCCTTCCACTTCTTGGGCGATGAATCGCGGCTTCGAATATACATGCGTGCGCAGTGGTGACGAATCTAATGGCCGACTCTGGCATTAATAAAGAGCTGTGAACATTTGATGTTTTATGGCGGTTGGCTGGGAAAAAAATTCGACTCCAAAGGACACATACAGGTTCATTTCGTCTTGTTCGACAAGCACTGCAACCGAAGGCTCTTTACGTTTCCAATGCGATCGTTCGGTCTGATACTGGTGATACATCGTTAGCGGCCTTGTTATACATAAGATCAACTTGTGATCAGTTAAACCCTGCAGAAGACGGTTTGGATGATTGAAAAGGGTGCAGCGAAGGACAACATCAATCGTTTAAAAGATGAGTGAGACATATGTATAAAACAAATGATGACTGATCGCGTCAGTATTTGATGATTGTATGGGAATTGACTGGTACATGTGGAATTTATGATAATTGGATAGAAGTTACAGTTAGGGATGTAGGTTAGCGAAATATTATAGGTATCATTGAATCGATACTCTCTCTGTACAGCTAAAGCATGAAATCCCGCATTGGCACCTTTAAAGGGGCTTTCAATTACTTACAGCAAGAGTTCAACATCTCCACGTCCCAAAACGACGTAGTTTTTAGTAATCTTCTGCCTCTGTAGTGATACATGCTGAAGTTTATGAGGTTCCCAGAACGTAGATGAATACGGACGACTGTCAAACCCTGTGGTAAATGCAATGAAGAACACTTTTGTCCTAGAAAGAAGAAGTCTGCAGTCGTGAGTATATACCAAGAGAAGTGACAGAAAATTTATTATGCGCATAAAGGCACAAATTTGACAAGCGCTGAGAGTATCACGGAAACTTATTTGCATTTGTGCACTTGTACAAGAATAAGAGGTAAAATATGGAAATGGTAAAAATAAATGGATATTTGCATTCGTACTAAGTTATGATGCACTGATTAAAAATTGGTAGCAGAGAAGAAAATATACCTGCAAGAAGAAGAATAAAAACGCTATGAGATTTTTTTGAGTGACAAATAAAATAAGTAAATAAGCTCTCCCAGATACTGCAGAAAGGAGCATATTTACTCCCGAAAAAACAAATATATATATATATATATATATATATATTGTCGCGTGTTATTTGGTTCGCGGCCAATAATTTTAATGTTCCGGGAAAGTGAAAACGCAATGTCTTTTAATTTAAGTTAAAAGTGTTTATTTAATTAAATAAAATGCACAATAATCAGTTAACACTTTCACTAATTTTAATTGTCACTATTAAAATTATCTAACACTTGTCCATAAATTTATTATCGCAATTGTCTTCTAAATCACTTCACTATTACAAAAATCACTTTTCTACTACTCGAATAATTTCGCTTCCCACACACAAACGCAGTTCTTATCGCGGTCGAATGAATGACTCTCCCATTCATTCAGCTCGCCTTTATATAGGGTCTCTAAGTATTCACCCATTTCTCGCATATTGGCGAACGTTCTACCGAGAGGTACCTGGTACGTTCGAGCAAATTCATGAATGGAGTGACGTCGCTTGCAGATGTTGATTATGCTTGTTGAATTTACTCGCGGGTTCGAGTAAATTCATTTGTTGACGTTCTTAATGATGATGAAAATAATTGCGACAGTAGCTCGCAGAATTATTTGTACATGTAATTATTTGTACATGTAACAATATATATATATATATATATATATATATATATATATATATATATATATATATATATATATATTTATATACATATATATATATATATATATATATATATATATTTATATATACATCTATATATATATATATATATATATATATATATATATATATTTATATATATACATATATATATATATATAAATATATATTTATATATATATATATATATATATATATATATATATACAAATATATATTTATATATATATATATATATATATATATATATATATATATATATATACATATATATATATATACATATATATATATATATATATATATATATATATATATATATATATATATATATATATAAATATATACATATATATTTTTTTTGGGTAGAGCCATTATTCCATCTGTGTAGAACTTCTGTGGTTTAGGCGCGAAAAACTTGGCCAAGTGATTTTCACAGTCCCTTTTTGAAGTGAATTTCTATTCATTAAGGAAGTTTTGCAGAGACCGAAACAAATGCTAGTCTGATGGTGCAAGATCTGGACTATACGGTGGATTCATCAAAACTTCCCAGCCAAACTCTGTCAATTTTTGCCGGGTCATCAAAGATGTGTGTGGTCTGGCATTGTCATGATGGAAGACAACGCTCTTTCTATTGATCAATTCTGGCCGTTTTTTTTAATTGCTTGTTGCAATCTGTTTAATCGCTGACAGTACAGAGCCGAATTGAGTGTTTGGTCAGGCTCTAGCACCTAATGATAAACAATTCCCTTCCAATCTGTAATAACCTCGCTCTTGGCGCCCTACACCACTGACACCGATCAGCCGATCCACAAACCCTACGCCACTGACGTCGAAAGTTCGGGAGCGACCTATTCTCGAATAATTGACAAAAATCAATGTCGAGACTCGCTTACAGGTGTTTCGTGTATTAAGTTTCGCGATTTCAAAGCAATTCGCGCACCAAAGTAATGTCCATCCAGCAGTCAAGTTCAGGTGTACTTTTCCAGCGGTTTTCTTTTGAGTGTAATCTAAGCAGCGTGGAACCTTGAGTAACCGATTGATTGGTGGCTGTAATTGTGTCTTCCTTCGGTGTGTTCGCAGTTAATCAGATTATCGACCTCCATTGAAATTGCATTCATTGCACCAGAAACAAGGGCAGGAATGTAGCCCCGGTCAGGAAGTAGAAAAAGAAGCCGTCATGCTGGTGATGAGTCTGTATTGGCCACTGCGACCAGTACAATGGCTCCCCTGGCGTCGCCGAGAGAAGATGGCGAAGCACTTGCTGAATGTGTTGTGGGTATGGAAAGAACTGTAAAATTATTTCCATACCTTGTGGCCATTTGTGTTGTTGCGCAGAGTGCTAAAATAATTTGGAATTGAACATGTTCAAGTTAAACACTATTCCTTAAATTTTCATGAAAATTGAGAGCAAATAAAAGTGCCTTAGTCAATTTTAAATATATATAGGGTTTTCCAATAAGAGGTGTTATTTTGAATAGATCTTCTGATTTAACACCTTGCGACTTCTTCCTTTGGAGCCACGTGATAGAGAAGGCCTATGCCAAAAGTCCAGCGTCAATTCAAGATCTCAAAGATGAAATTCGTGAGGCTATCGAGGACATAGGGTAGCCACTTTGCGATTTGGTTATGGAAAATTTCATGAAGAGGATATGGTCCTGTAAGCGTGTCGTAGTGGTTATTTGCCCAATGTTAGTTATTGGTATTAACAACATATCTTCTTCTTTATAATGAACTAAACATCCGATCATTTATTTTAAAAAATGGCATTTTTCTTTTAATATCAAAATAACACCTCTAATTGGAAAACCCCATATGAACCATAAACACGTGTTATCGTTGTTGTAATTCCATATAATTGAAATGTCTATAACTCACTTGATTATGATTCGATCTCAATTAAATTTAGTGAACATATATATCTTATGTCATTCTACATAATTGCAAAATTTCAAGAAGTTTAAAGGTACCATTTTGATTTCATGGGCAAAAATGTAAAATCTACAAATCATACTATTATTAACAAAGTTGAGCGAATTTCGGTTTCTAAGGTATTTGTTGCCCTTGTACTCATAAAGGTCCACATTCGTGATAATTTTCAGATTTTTCGGCTCAAAGGTGTCCAATCGCGAGGGGGGGGGGACACAAATTTTGGGTACATTTTGCCTTCCCGTGGACCCCCTAATTCATCAAATGATTTTTTATTTCAGATTCTAAAAGTTATAATCAAGACCTTTCATTTGATATCCCACTCGACTACCTTTGATTAAAAAAAATTTTTGAGGGCAAATTCGTTATTAGGGGGGACCCCCCTTAAACATTTTTTAAATTTTTGTCAAGGCCTTAACTTTTGAGAGACCATCACTTCTGACCTTTTCACAAAGTTTGAGCATTCTAGCTTCTATAGTTTCTGAGGGAATCAGCTGTGACGCACGGACAGACGGACAGACGGACAGACGGACGGACGGACAGACGGACGGACAGACGGACAGACAGGTCGCGAAACTAGTAGGTCTTTGTAAAAAAAATTTTTACAAAGACCTAAAAAGAGTAAGGTACCTGGGTCGATTTTATCGGAGCTATAAATAATAGATTAGAATACTGCGATTGGCTATATGGTATTAAAATCAAACGACTTCATCCCAAACAACTTTTCAAACCACTATATGGCTAAGTATGGAAACTTGACGGATGTACTTAATTTAAACCTAGTAAAACAACAAACTAAGCAGTTTTGACGGGGTGACCAGCTTCTTTTCTCTGGAGCAACCAGTCCCGATTACCATAGGGATGTTCAACTGCTTATGTTTATTATTTTCAAGATCGGGACTATTTTGATTTCTTCCAATTTAAAGGGAAGTATGGACTGTTAATGGCGTTATTAAACATGACACATGATCCTTCCATTATTTTCTCTGACAGGTGCTTATGGATAATGTTGAGAATGTCTTTTTCACCGGTTGATTTTTGAAAAAAGCTTTAGTAACGGGTTAACTATTTTCAGATGAAACGAAAAAGCAGAACCATCTACGTTCTTGGCCGACAGAAGAAGCACATTTGGGTGACAATCTGTTGCAAGTAGAAATTTCTTCATACTGCTATATAAACTTCCAACGGGTTGCAACTAAATTATCTCATTCAGCCTGAATCCTTTTTAGGAATTGTAAGATAGCTTGTTGGAAAACTATGGCAGTGGCGGTTATCTAGCATGCATGTTTGCTGGCGACGGCGAATGTTGATTATCTGACAATTTGCTATAAGAGGCATATAAGTAAGTGTCAGAAGGGAAACTTCTTTGGCGCTAGCTCCGTTTGACAATGAATGCAATTGAAGGCGGCGGGTTATTATAAGTGGATAATCATTAGCAAATGCATGATAATTTAATGGTAGCCTATTTTGGTCCTAACAATGATTTGTTAAAGTGACGACGGTGGCTGATGGTTCATGGCTGTTCGATAATCATAAGCGAATATATGACGGTTTGATGGTAGCTGTCCTAGTCTTAACATAGATTCCGCCAATATGAATTAGATTGAAGCAGCGCTGGCGGAATATAATTTATGGGTGTTTGCTAAACTTTAAATTGATTATTTCACCCTTTTGACATCAACTTAATGCAAATTTATATGATAGTTTTTGCTCCACATTGAGATTTATAGTTTCATGTGGATTTAACAAAGACAACTTTTTAAATTTTTGAGTTTTGTTATTCGAATCTGTCCATGTTGTCGCATGGTCTACTTTTGGTATGTTCTTATCCATTGTTCCGGTGATTAAATTGTTGAGCTGTTCAATATAAGTGTCAATTTCAGATTTGATATGAGGTGCAGTGCATGCTGTTCTGTGACAAAGATGCTGTAAACAGTGTGATAGCTCTTGACCTTCCTGTTGCTGGGCCTGGACTGAAATGTTACAGGAAGTAGCACTAGCTGCCAAATTCATTAGCGTAAAAACTTTGCAACAATGAGATAAACTATTGAAGGCAAAACGTTACCATTCCTCCTTCTTCTTCTTCTTCTTCTTAGTACTACAGCCCCTTTCGGGCCTTCGCTTCCTGCAAACAGCGACTCCAACTGTCTCAGTCCATTGACCGCGTCATCCAATTCCGAAATCCGAGCAGCGATGAACTGTCTTCGTCAACCGAGTCAGACCAGAGTTTCCTCGGTTTCCCCACTGGTCTCCGGCCTCCAGTTCTCCCAACGAATACCTTCTTGGGTATCCGTTGTTCGTCCATACGATTCATGTGTCCAGCCCATTGCAGCTTCCGCAGTCTTACAATCATTGAGACCTCCGGTTCGTCAAAAATTTCATACAGCTCATAGTTGTATCGAATTCGCCATTGGTCCCCATCTAGCTTCGCTCCTATTATTCGCCTGAGGACCCGTCGCTCAAAGCGTTCAATATATTTGCGGATGCTTGGATTAGGGTCCATGTTTCACACCCATAGCATAACACAGGTCTTATCACAGATTTGTATACTTGGAGCTTTGTTTTTCTGTGTATGCGGCGGGTCTTCAAGATCGCCAATACTGAATTAAATATTTTATTTGCGAGCGGTATTCTTCGGCGTATTTCGTCTCTTTTATTGCCCGTTTTCGTTGCTTTGGCGCCTAAATACACAAATTTACTAACATTTTCGATACTGTATTCGATGTGATATTTTGTGTATTTGGGGTATTTTTCCTCGACTGCGTCATGAGCTTTGTTTTATTTTCGTTGATTTGTAGCCCTACTAGTTTTGCTTCGCTATCGAATTTCAGGAAGAGTTCTTTGGCAGTTGTTAGTGACCGTGACAGAATGTTGATGTCGTCCGCATAGGCCACTACTTGGCTCGACTTATATAGTTATGTACCTCGCGTATCGACAGGTAGCTTCCTCATGACGTACTCCAGAGCCAAATTGAATAGCGATTGGGCCAGCCCATTTCCCTGCTTTAGTCCGATATTTGTGTCAAAGGCATCGGTTAGTTGGTTATTGATGCGGACTTGGGAGGTCGTCGACGTCATTGTCATTTTGGTAAGACGGACTTATTTGGCTGGGATGCCAAAACCAAGCATTATTTGGTACAGTACGTTACGATCAAAACTGTCATATACTTGCTTAAGGTCAACGGAAATTTTGTGTCCGTCCATGTTGAACTCCCAGCATTTTTCAAGTACCTGCTTGACTGTGAACAATTGTACTGGATGACCTTGTGAATAGCTTGATGAACACGACTGCCACCATATTTGATGAGCTCCACTGGAATATCATTAATGCCTGGCGCTTAATTATTCTTTTGAGCTTTGATGATGAAACAAACTTCATCCAGGGTTGGTGGGACCAATGGAAGCTCTTCGCAGACATCTTTAGGCTCCGATGTTCTGGAGCTGTGCGGAAGATTAAGGAGGTGCTTGAAATATGATGCCCATCTTGTCTTAATCTTGATTTCATCAGCGACTATATTGCCGCTGTCATCACGACAGAGCGTGGTTTTAGGCTGATAACCACGTTTCAGGCTTTTCACTACTTTGTATGCTTGTCTTGTGTTATTGCTCGCTAAACTTACATCTATACTTCTCAATCGGTCGTCATAGTATTTTCTTTTCTTAATCCTAATTATCTTATTCGCTACTCTTCTGAGACTTTCATATTGTTCTCTCTTCGTCCTGGTTTTCCTACCTACGTATTCTTTGTACGCCTGATTCTTTTTATCTAACGCATTCTGGCAGTCATGATTGAACCAATCATTCCTCTTGCGCCGGGCTTGATGTCCAATCGTCTGTTCTGCCACGGTTGTGATAGCCGCTTTCACTTTCATCCAGAGCTCGTTGCTCGTCTTTAACGATGCGTCTGATAAGATGGGAGCCAGCTGGTTGTTGAAGGTCTCCGTGAAATTTTCGGCCACATACGCCGTTTGGAACCTTTTGATGTCAAATTTCTGTAGTGGGCTGATCTTCGCTGAATATGCCTTTGACATACGACATCGATAGTTTAATTTGATCAAGTAATGATCTGAGTTACAATTGGCTCCTCGGTATGTACGGACGTCAAGTATGCTCGAGGCTCAACGTTGTTGGATCAGAACATGATCGATCTGGTTTTGAGTGTTGCCATCTGGTGATACCCAGGTCATTTTATGAATGTGTCGATGTGGGAAGCAAGTCGAACGTATGACTAAATTTCTGCTACATGCAAAGTCAATCAGGCGCTGGCTGTTGTCATTTGTTTCATCGTGTAGGCTATATCCTCCAGTCGTTCCCCGATGAGATGGCTCATTGCCAACCTTAGCGTTAAAATCACCCAGAATAATTTTTATGTCGTTTGCGGGCAATGAGTCGACCAGTCTTTCCAGGTGATTGTAAAACAATTCCATCGTTTCTTCATCCTTTTCTTCGGCCGGGGCGTGAACATTAATCAGCCAGACTTTGAAGAATTTCGCTTTTATACGGATCGCACACAACCGTTCATTGACTGCCTTAAAATCAATAACGTGAAATTTTAAATCCCTATCCACAATGAAGGCCGTTTTCTCGTTTTCCAGTAGGCTTCCCACTTTTAAATATTGTGTGCGATCTCATGTCTTGAATGTCGTTTCCAGTCCAGTTCGTTTCCTGGACTGCCAGTATTTTAATTGATATTGACTGGACTGTTGTAAAAGGTCCTTAACAGCGCCAGGGTAATTGAGTGATCTGACATTCCAGGATCCAATGCCATAATCCTTTTTTCGTTTGCGAGGTCGTTGCCGTGAGTCCAATCTATTCCGAGGCCTATCTGGAGGTTTCGAAACAATTAAAGATTTTCCAGGGACGGGGAGTTAGCCCGTCGCCCAACCTCCATTCCGGCGGCATGTTTATTACGTCGATTCCGTTATCAGGCGCGGAAGATTCACCTCCACCCTCTTACGTCCTCACAAAGGAGGTGTAAGCAGGATTTAGTAGCAGAGCTGTAGATGTATTTACAGTTATTAGCATTTCTCGACATTTCACGTTACATTATTGGGGAACCAGTAAACCCAATGTACACCCCGAGAGCATTTACTACCATTTAGTTGGGGGGTTTGGGATGAGGAATAATGGAAGCTATGAATTGGGAAAACAAGGGGTGCCCACCTCCTTTCTCAAACGGGCTTGGGACCGTCTATGGCGGAGTAACGTTACCATTCTACTCGGTACAAATTTCAAACGATAGCAGTCCAAGTGCCCCCCAACAGGTAAGGTACTTGGATCTCAGAGTTTTGAGGTGGAAGCGTCTTTAAAAAACGAGGTCAACTCATGTTACACGTGTGAAAGATTTGGCCATTCGGCTGCCAATCGCACCATGCACTATCGGTGTATTAAATGTAAAGATGTTCATGTCCCCGGTGAGTGGAAATTGGTTCAGATGGCACTAAAAGAAAAATTATACTGTGTTAACAGCGGGATGTACATATTTGGTGATCCCAAATCATACCGGGGATACTCCCAATATCAAGACGCAAAAGCTAAGTTTTCCTCAAAACAAACACAAGTGCACCGCAGTGTACAAGTATTATCGTCTAGCCCCATCAAGCCTGGGGTATCATTTGTACTAGCTCCTAGAGGACCAGCAGACAACAATGCAAATTAAATTAATAATGGAATAATAATAATGTAATGTATATGTGAGTGGCAATAATGAGCTGCTTTTTAAAATTTACCAACAGCTTGAATCTGTTTCGGAAGGAATTAATAAGCAATATCAAAACTTTAATTTCGTATTTCAACGTTTAGGCTAACATGCTTCAAAATAGTTTGTCATCCAGTCACATGCCCATGGATGGGCTTCATCTCATCTCCATCAACGTTAACTCGATTGTTACTCTGCACTGAGGTGGCTATCTCCTTGAATTCATTGTTAAGTTAAAGCTGACATCATGCTTCTCACTGAAACCCACTCCATGACATTCAGGGATTTTGAATTCATAAGAAACGAGAGGGTAAATGATGATGGAGACGTGGCTCCAAGATATTTGGGCCTTTGCATTGTTGACACAAAACTTGAGCTCAGCTTTAATAGGTCTTAACGGAAAATGCAGGTGCTTCCTAACGATAACGTCAATATCACAATTGTTATGGAAATCAATCATCAAAGGGATGATGTCTACCGCATTCCAGTTCAACATGAAAATTATCGGTTGAAAGTCAAAAAAAATGTATTGAGGAAGGTTTCAAACGAAGTTTAATCAGGACTATCAGATGCATCGTCTTCCTTTTGTTGATAGCAACTCTTGCCCAATGGTTCCTAATAACATGAATCTAACTAACGATGGAAAAGATCTCGATTTGTCGAAGTTAGGGAAGCTGACGTTGGAAACGATTGAAAAATAGTTCCAAAGATTAAATAACGAAACAATATGGAAGAAAAAGAGATTGAAAAGCCTTCTTCTCAAACGCGTCAATAATATTTAATGGCGATTTTTGGGCTACAACCACCCTTCGTTGGCTTTGTTGAAATTACAACTGAAGAATGTCCGGAACTTAATCCGTTCATACTTCAAGAGTGAGGTCAGCAATCAATGCGCGGAAAAACTGAGGGGTAGTATCCCACAGGACTCAGATGGCGTTTTCGCAAAAGTTAATAGCATGTTTCGTAAGAAGTCTTGAATGAAGTTATCGAATCTTGAAGTAGTGATAAGATCAATCTTCTCGATAGGGCTGGTATCGAATTTGGTAGTACGATTCCGGATAGAAATGGAAACAGGATTATATGTCTGGAATGCAAACTCTTGCCCTGGTTAGAACTCAGTTTGAGTTAATTCATCTACCAAACCCTGAGAGAGGGAATATTGACGGTGTTCCAAATATAGTTCTCCGACATTTTCCTGAGGTTGCTATTAGGAATTATTGCATATTGTTCATCAAGTTGATATTTTCCAAATGAGTGGAAAAAGGCGAAGGTATTTTCAATATCTATGAAAGGAAAAATCTTTGCGCCCTAGAAGCTATCACCCAATCAGCTCACTGCGTAACACCAGCTAAGTGTCTTTGAAGTGATACTGAGCACAGCATTAGGTGGTTAGATAGGCTAATTTTTAAATTCCTTCAGGACAGGTTCCCCAGACGCCTTGTCGCCATATTGTGCAACATGCTAAAAGGGAAATCATGTATTGTAACTGATGGAAATCCGACTTCAACGGTTTGAATGGTCTACAGTAGGGTACATTTACTGTGCCTCTGCTCTTCACAATAATCATTCGCAAGCTATTGAACAGCTTTGGTTTGAATGCCTCGCCAACGCTATCATGGGTAGCGTTTGCTGATAATCAGATAATTTATACGGCTGACCAAAAAGCTACGGTCGTTCAAAGCAATCTTCAAAAAATGTTTAATGATGTGCAGCTCTACGTGGATAATTCGCGACTGAAAATCAATGCGCTGTTGCGTGAAGTTGTGTTTTGGACAACGTTGCAGGGGGCCAGTCAAGGCCTGAAACAAACAGCTCATGGTTGTATTGAATTCGCCACTGGCCCCCATCTAGCTTCGCTCCGATTATTCGCCTCAGGACCCTCGTTCAAAGGCGTTTAGTATATTAGCGGATGCTTGAGCTAGGGTCCATGTTTCACACACAAAGCATAACACATGTCTGATCACAGATTTGTATACTTGGAGCTTTCTTTTCCTGTGTATGCAGCTGATCATAAAGGTCGCTCAAACTAAATAAAATATTTTATTTCGTGCGGTTTTTTTCGAAAATTGAAGCTTTATTGTGAAAAATTGCTTTTAGACGATCGGATGGTTGAGCGATCTAGGTCGAGCAATGTCTCCGATTCGTGATCTTCAAACTTTTTTGGCTGTCAGGGCTCCAAGTCAAAACTACTACTTTTAAACCGTGCAAACCACTTCTGGCTCGTACGCTCACCTAGAGCATGCACACCATACACTTCCACCAAAATACGATGACTTTCGGCAGCCTTTTTCTTCAATGAAGAAGTACTCCCCGCAAAAACACTTTATTCGGCACAAAATTGACATTTTCAGAGTAAAAAAAGTATTGTTGTTTACGCTTCAGCTAAATGACTTATACTGATTCTGAAACTATATGACAGTAGCTTTCCAACACATATTTGGAAAGGTGAATCACTGGAATAAAAATCAAGTTACGTCACCTGTGAGAAAACCGCACGAATTAACCGGTACCCCTATTATAGATGTCGTATGTCAATATTCGGCGAAGACCAGCCCGCTACAAAGATTTGAAATCGAAACGCTCCAACAGCGTCTGTGGCTAAACATTTCACGGAGACCCTCGACAAACAGCTGGTACCCATCTGAAAACAGTCAACGAGCTCTGGATGGAAGTGTAAGCGGCTATTATGACTGTGACAGAACACACAATCGGACATCAAGCCCGGCGCAAAAGAAATGATTGGTTCAATAATGGGCGTCAGAATACGTTAGAGCAAAAGAATCAGGCGTACAAAGAATACGGAGGTAGGAAAACCAGGACGAAGAATGACATTATAAAAATGTCAGAAGAGTAGCGAATAAGATAATTAGGATTAAGAAAAGAAAATACTCTGATGATCAATTTAGAAGTATCGATGTAAGTCTAGCGGACAACAAACAAGACAGGCATAAAAAGTAGTGAAAAACCTGAAACATGGTTATTAGTCCAAAATCACGCTCTGATGTGATAACATCGTCAGTATCGTCGGTGATAAAACCAAAGTTGGGCATCATATTTGAAGAGCCTCCGTAGTCCTCTACACAGTTCCAGAACATCAGAGCCTATAGATGTCTGCGGAGAGCTTCTATTGACCCCCACCAACTCTGGATGAAATTTCCTCTACCATCAAAGCTCAAAAGAATAATAAAGCGCCGGGCATCGAAGAAATTGTAGTGGAGCTTATCAAATATGGTGGAAGCAGTGTTCATCAAGCTATTCATAAAGTCATCTAGTACATTTGGCAACAAGAACATGTGCAGAAAGAGTGGAGCCAATCAATTACATTCGCGTCCCACAAAAACAGTGAAAAGCTACAGTGCAAACATTATAGAGGCATATCACTACTTTGTACGGTTCACAAAATATTTTCAAAAACCTCAGAAAATAAAATTGGATCGATCGCCAACAGTATTATTGGGGAGTATCAAGGTGGTTTTCGAGCAGATAGATCGACGATAGACCAATTGTTCACTGTCAAGCAAGTACTTGAAATACAGGAGGTACATTACTAAGTATATAAGTCAAGCCAAGCAGTAGACTATGCGGACCACATTACTTCATTCGATAAACGACGCTGCAAGAGGCAGTACGTGTATGTAGATATGTTCAAAGTTCTTGGAATTAAACCTCCAACTTTGAGAATTAGCATTGATTTACATTTTAAGTATTACGCATTTAATTTATTTATCACCAATGACTGGCAATAGAGTCAGTTGACCGTTGACTGGCAATAGAGTCAATTGGATTGATTGGTGATAATGAAGTTAAGGAACATAAGCAGAAATCTATACAATGCATACGCTCCTCCATCCAGATAAAAGGGTGTGGGGTGAGACGCGTGGAAAGTTTTTGATAAGGGAAATGCATACCGATTCTCACATGCGAGAAGTAAATTAATGAATATTTTCCCAAAACTCTATTGGGTTTTATATGAGTTTCTTAATGAATGCAATTACAGCATTCACGGGTGAATTCACTACTTTATGGTTTGCCGCGATGCTCATGGTCTCCATGTTGATCAGTTTGGTCACATGACTCAGTGGTCCGTTTCGAAAGTCGCTATGGCTCGATTCAGGGATTTGCGCATCCCCCGCGCAAATATGATTTTTCGTGCGTGTCGAATAGTTTTTATTCGACTATTCAATTGGCTATTTTCTTTTGTGAATCGTATCATTTCTTCGTATTTGAAATGCATTTTCTTTCTTGAAAGTTTCTCTAGCAGTTTGCCTTTATTGACTGCTCGATTACAACATTTCGCTTGCACAGCTTCTTGCATTAATATTACACATTTGTTGTGTTATTTGGACCTCAGTCATGCAGTCTTCAGGTTTGTGCCTTTTCAGCAGATTTTCAAATGTTTGAAACCGATTTGTCCCTCTCGTCTGGTGGTCGAAACCGTTCGGCCTCGCCACCCTATCCCTTCGTCAGCACCAGTGAAATTTGCTTCAAACTTTCTCCAATTAACTTTTAATATGCTTCATTAAGGGATGCATCAGACTACGACTATTTAGCCGCACTTCTGTCGCAAGTTACACATGGTTAAATGGAAGCCCGCACACTGCGATTTTCGACAATTTTGTCCAGGTCGGCAGTCGCAGGAATTCGCGATTTTTCCTAAAACCAGTTTAGTAGGTAGTTTTTGTGATGCTCGCGCAGGCGCACATCATTTGGACATTTGACACTGACGTGCACGGAAGTTTCTTGCATAGCACACAAATGAGTTAGCGCATGTGCTCCTGGCAAAGACATACCTTCAAATGAGCATATTAGTTCTGCGCATGCCTGAAGTTCCTTTGCAAATCTTGTCGCAGTGTGTTCGTATTTGCGTCTGAAAATCGCTGGTTACGTAGAAAAATCGCAATGTGGCCGAACCCTAAACGATGACAATGACAACGAACTCATTTATAGAAATGTACAAATTCCGCTACCAGACCCCTGGCTTAGTCATCTCGTTCTACGGTGTAACATATTTTTTCTTCTTTCGTATGTAATTTGTCGTATTTCACGAGAAATAGGTGATGTGGCAAGTTGATTCAAGCAATTTATAGGCTATTAATAAAACATACTCCACATCCCAATAGTTTTACTATCAATAGAATTATTTACTTCACTTATGCAACTCCTTAATTTCTCTACTGAGTGTGCTATTTTGGAAGTTCGCAATTTATTCAAATACATGAACAATTTAATTGACAGGAGCCACTTTTCTTTTTACCTGAGGACGCCACCAACAACCATTACTTTTCTTATCACTTTAGTTAATGACTTGAAGATCCTTATCCCTATCATAAAATCTAATCCGAACTGATTTAATGCAACTCTTCTTTTCAACACCTAGCTTAGAGTTGTCGCGCCATCAGCCCTAAATATTTTTAACCTGTGCCCATACAATTTTAGAATATCAGGGACTAAAACAAATTCCATAGTATTCCAAATACCATTCAAGAATTCTTGGGAAATTCCAAAGGCGCTCCCAGTGAAGGTAGTACTTAAAGGAGAAATCCTGCATTTTCCTTATACCGGGTCACAGTTGAGTCAAAAAGTAGAAAGTTAGGAAAACAAAGAAATTAGGGTTTCAACTAATTTTCATTTGAGGTGAAGATATAATAGCTTGAATGAGTAGGACACTTGAGATTTTATTATTCTTGCACCAAACACGCATCCTTTCACACATTGTTGGTCTCGAGAGGTCTTAACGAGGCCTCTGTAGGGAATTACAGTTGTCTGAAGATTAAATTTTTCTCGTTATAGTGTGAATTAGGACACAACAATTGGCTGAAGGCATTGGGATGAGCTTAGTGTCTTCTGGAGCGTCTGGCCTTGCCCTCTGGTTAGCGATGATGCCAAGACTGTAAAAAGGCCTGAGGACTCTTATTCAGCAGAAGATCTCTTTAACTAGGGCGGATTACATTAGGTTTTATTGTAACCGATAGTTTCTGCGAACAAATCCCTTATACACTATAAGATTCTCGGTTTTGTTTGGCATTATGATAAAAGTAAACAGAGGCGCATCCTTTGGTGGATTGGTTCCTGAAGCTGAAGCGTGAAATTTATATGCCACCTTAAAATAAGATGTGTTTGTATTTACAACAAAGTACCAGTAGTCTATAATCAAGCATGTGAATTATTTCATTTCCCATTTGAATATCATACACACGGCCATCCAAATCAGTAGCCGCAACGGCGCGGCCTCGGTCCACGCCTACCAACACACAGTTTCATGCATCTTTCCTTAAAAGACTTCGCACACTTATTGCGTCTTTTGTCCTTGTTGTTCGTGACATTGAATAGAAATTTACCACACGGAAATTTGTCTATTTTTGCACCCGTCTTGGCATTTTTGTACATTTTGCATTCTTCATTCCCATGAAGGTGGATTTCGGTTTTGACCTCAATAACAACACAATAGAAACTTATTATTTCAGTACTAGGAGATAAGATGAAGAGCATACAGATGAGTACGAGAATATGTGATCGGTGAAGACCCTTGAAAAAGTCTAAATGCCGACATCAAGGGTATAGGTAGCGTGTAATCCTCTTCAACTGAAGTGATTACACTTAAGTAATTTTTATAGAGGCTTCTTGTCTACAATAATAAACAATGTGTATGTACACAATAAACACTCGAGCGCGGAGAGCGTACACATGAGCGATTCAAGTGAATATGTGGATGCAGCTTCTGTTTGCAACACAATTTATTGATATGATTTTGTCAAAAATTGATTCGAGAACAAATATTTGATGCGATAGGTGGGTAAATAAAGTCGTACAAGTTTTCGCTGATTTATTGTCGGTACAATGACAGGCGTGGATTTGGGTCAAAGTTAGTAGTTCATATTTGAACTTATTACGATGCATTTTTAGTCCTTTGCCTAATTGATCACCAGCGAATCCTTGTGATTTACAAGTTAAATTGCATCCACCCTTTTCAACCGAAGATCTTTGAATCCGAACCAATGAGCCAGATTATCAATAGATTTTGGGTATTATTGTTGAATATTCCAGATATTCGAGTATCAATTATTTTGAAAGCAATTAACGAAAAAAGAAGAAAACCACCTTCAAGACGCATCAAAAAGGGGGAAATAAAATGTATGGAATCGTAGCCAAATCAGATTTTTAGTGATAACATGAACCCACATATTTACTAAACAATTACCTGAGTTTATGCTGAATATATCACGATTTCCTTCTAAATTTTGACCTCATTTTCTACTTAGGGGGAACAATGTGCAAAATTTCGAAATTAACAACAAATTTTTATTATAAAAAAAAACATGAAAGAAAGTAAATTCCCTTTAATTCTACTATTTTTATTTTAAATTCAGTATACAATTGTTTGAATTTATTTTCTTTCATTTTTTTATACTTGAAAGTTCTGCTAAAGGCGGAATATCTTTAACTACCAATAAATGTTTGCCTTGGAATTAAAATAAAGAACACCGTAAACTTTGATTTCTTATTCTTTTCAGAATTTCTTAACACGTTCGAAAGTTTCATGTACCTTTTGTTGAGAAGAATATTTTTTTATGGATTTTATGGTAACTAATTCATTCTGCTCTTTCTGCAGCAATCATTTCATTTTTCCAGATAATTAAGTAAAATCTTATCTCTAAACCTCACATTTATTTCAACCTTCAACCACTTGGATTTCGCAAAAAACTCATTCACATAACAATTACACATAAAATTATTGAAGTATAACATTACATAATAATTTTGATGGAATAATGCCTACAAATGCATTTTATCATGATTCCAAATATGATCCGTACACAAAATATAAAAGCATATATGCCGGTTGAATAATTATTGAAGTATAGTAGATACGAGGGCGGTCCCAAAACTACCCACCCGACAAAGAAAACAGTAAAAAATTGCGAAAATGTTTTTTATTTTTCAACATATTCGCCTTTCAGCTCGATATACTTTTCCCAAAGATGTTCAATAGCTTCGATACCCGCTTTATATGTAGTAGGAACCGTCAAGCTCCTCAAAATAGCTATTAACCGCAGACTCTACCTTTTCATTGTTGGCAAATCTTTTGCCGCCGAGCCATTTTTTCAAATTCGGAAAAAGAAAATAGTCCGAGGGAGCCATATCTGTCAAATAGGGTGTGTGAGGAAGCAATTCGAACTTCAACTCATTGATTTTAGCCATCGCAATGACGCACGTGTGGACTGGTGCATTGTCGTGATGAAACAACACTTTCTTTTTCGTCAGATGGGGCCGTTTTTTCTTGATTTCATCACTCAAACGCTGCAATAAGGCTGCATAATATATGCCGTTGATTTCTCGAGATAATGAATAAATATTATTCCACGCATATCCCAGAAAACGGATGCCATGACCTTGCCAGCTGACTGAACTGTCTTTGCTTTCTTTGGAGCCGGTTCTCCCTTTCAGTCCACTGCTTCGACTGCTCCTTGGTCTCAGGTGCAAAACGTGCATGTTTTATCCATGCAAAAACTCGGCTTTATTGCTGCGAAACATTGTCAAACACTCGATGGAAACATCCTCACGTTGCTGTTTGTGCTTCATTGTGAGCAAACGCGGCACCCATCTTGCGCACAGCTTTCTCATGTCCAAATTTTCGGTCAAAAAACGATGCACATAGCTTTTTGAAATGCCTGCCATGTCTGCTACCTCGCGCACTTTTAGTCGACAGTCATCCAATACCATTTTTGTGGATTTTCTTCACATTTTCTTATGTAGTGACCTCACTTGGTTGACCACTGCGGTGTTCATCTTGCCAGCTCGTACGACCTTGCTTAAACTCAGCTACCCAATATTTGAATGTAGTAAGCAAAGGAGCAGACTTCCCCAGAGTAGAATCTAACTCGGCTTTGATATCGGTTGGACTTAGACCTTTCAAATGAAAGCATTGTATCATATAACGATGCCCGATTTTGTCCATATTTACTAATTCACTGAGAGCTTTCACTTTGGATGTCTGTAAAAAACTAATAATAAACGCACCGTTATGAATTTTACATATGAAATTGTTGAAAGGTGGGTTTGTCGATTGCAGTAATTATTTTGTTAAAACTACCTGTATTCATAAGTCAAGTCGGGTACTTTTGGGAATACCATCGTACGAGGGTAGTCCCAAAAGTACCAAGATTTACGCAGCAGTGGTCGACCAAGTGAGGTCACTATGTCAGAAAATGTGAAAAGAATCCAGAAAATGGTATTGGATGACCGTCGACTAAAAGTGCGGGTACCCTCGTATGAGGGTAGTCCCAAAAGTACCAAGTTGAGCGCCGCAATGGTCGACCAAGTGAGGTCACTACGTCAGAAAATGTGAAAAAAAATCCACAAAACGGTATTGGATGACCGTCGGCTAAAAGTGCGCGAGAAAATTTGGACATGAGAAAGCTGTGCGAAAGATGGCAATGGAGCACAAACAGCAACGTGAGGATGCTCCCATCGAGTGTTTGACAATGTTTCGCAGCAATAAAGCCAAGTTTTTGCGTCGATATATAACCATGGACGAAATACGGGTCCATCATTTTACACCTGAGACCAAAGAGTAATCAAAGCAGTGGACTGGAAAGGGAGAATCGGCTCCAAAGAAAGCAAAGACAGTTCAGTCAGCTGGCAAAGTCATGGCATCCGTTTTCTGGGATGCGCGTGGAATAATTTTTATTGATTATCTTGAAAAAGGAAAAACAATCAACGGCGCATATTATGCAGCCGTATTGCAGCGTTTGACTGATGAAATCAAGAAAAAACGGCCCCATCTGACGAAAAAAAGTGTTGTTTCGTTACGACAATGCACCAGTCCACACGTGCGTCATTGCGATGGCTAAAACCAATGAGTTGAAGTTCGAATTGCTTCCTTACGAGCCCTATTTTCCAGATCTGGCTCCCTCGGACTATTTTCTTTTTCCGAATTTGAAAAAAATGGCTCGGCGGCAAAAGATTATATACACTGAAGAGGTAGAGTCTGCGTTTAATAGCTATTTTGAGGAATATCGTTGGGAAAAGTATATCGAGCTGAAAGGCGAATAGTTCTAGCGTAAGGTATTACAAAATTGTTGGCATTTCTTGAATTATATGGATTTGTTTGAGATACTTTTATAAAGCGGCTTCGTTTCGATTCACTGGAAATTGGACATTTGAAGATAAACTCAGCTTTCTTCATAGTAAGATTTGACTGAAGGTGAATACATTGGTCCGTTGATACATTATTCTTGTTGGAGTGAGCTTTGAAATTTTTAGAATATTTTTATAGGCTTAAGTTAGTATCCTGGATATATTATTAAGGTTTTGCTTTAACGATTGACTCCAAATGTAGCTTTGTCAATACAAATGCATTTAATACAAGTTTCCTTATATGCTTTGGAAAACCTCCATATTTTCTCAACACTCCTATCATTGGTGCTAGTTGTCTCCTCAAATTATTTGTGTGTGGCAACCATGTTGAACGATGATCTATGGTTAGACCGAGATATTTAATTTCAAATACTCTTTGCAAGTTTTCGCCGCTAATTTTTAGGTCAACTTCTATGTCTTCCTTATTCTTCTGTTCAAAAATAATGTATTTTGTCTTTGTAGTCAATGCAAGTTTGTTTTCAATAACCCATGAACTATATTTATCTAGATCCTCGTTGACAATATTCTCCATGACAACTTTATCATGTCCTGAATGAAGAAGTACAGTATGTGTGGTGAGCTTTCAGTTAACATACTGTCGCGTGTTTTTTGGTTCGCGGCCAATAATTTTAATGTTCCGGGAAAGTGAAAACGCAATATCTTATAATTTAAGTCTAAAAGAGTTTATTTGATCACAAATATGCAGAATACTCAGTTTAACACTTTCACTAATTTTAATTTTCACTATTAAAAAAATGTAACACTTGTCCATAAATTTCTTATCGCAATTGTCTTCTAAATCACTTCACAAGTACGAAAATCACTTTTCTATTCGCTTTCCACACACTATCGCAGTTCTTATCGCGGTCGAATGAATAATCCCTCCATTCATTCAGCTCGCCTTTATATAGGGTCTCTACCTATTCACCCATTTCTCGTACATTGGCGAATGTTCTACCGAGAGGTACCTGGTAGATTCGAGCAAATTAATGAATAGAGTGACGTCACTTGCAGATGTTGATCATGCTTGTTGGGTTCTCGTGGGTTCGAGTAAATTCATTTGTTGACGTTCTTAATGATTATGAAAACAATTGCGACAGTAGCTCGCAGAATTATTTGTACATGTAATTATTTGTACATGTAACAATACTATATATTCAAATTTTAGTGAATAGCCCAACAAGATTGGTCTAAGTATGGATCCTTGAGGAACCCCCGATTTCATTGGTGCTAGATTGCTCAAGACATTATTAACTGATGTTCTTTGGAAACTTCCTTCCAAATAACTTTTAAAAAGTTGTTTCGGTTTGCCTTGAATGTCATACAGTTCAAGTTTTTGAAGTAACAGGTCATGATCAACCGTATAAAGAGCTTTCTTCAGATCCACAAAAATTGCAATTTGCTCCTTTATCAAGACTTTCATTGATATAAGGTGAGACAGAAAGTAACGCATCAAAAGTACTCTTGTTCTTTTGAAATCCGAACTGCTTCGGATTTATGATGGAATAGTCCACCGAGGAAGATTTTATGCGATTATTTATAAGTTTTTCGAATATTTTACTAAAGGCTGTCAAAAGTGCAACAGGGCGGTAATTATTCGGGTCCAGATGACCTCCTTTTCTGAATATTGGAATTATTTTTACCATTTTCTCTTCGTCCGGAAATGTTCCATTTCTAATATGCTCGTTCATAAAATTTCCCAGTAGTTCAGCTACCTACTCTTTGGCTGGAATAATTTCATGTGTGGTGATGTTGTCAATACCTGGTGCTGCATTTTTTTTCAAATTTTCGATTGTATTTAATACATCTCTTTTAGTCGTTTGATGAAGTGAAAGATAGACTTAGGTGGGCTATTTATAATATTGAAGTAGCTAGTTTACTTTTCACCAATTTTCCTGGTAATTATTTCACCAATTGTTGAAAAAAACTGGTTTAGCGAGTTTGCTGTTCCAGATGGGCGTACTGCATTGTTAGAGTCCATGCCGAAAAATTTAGCATTTGATGACATGATCCAAGGTGATGAATTATCTTTTACTTCATTTGACTTGCTCATCGCTGTTTCCAATCTTCTGAAGTAATATGAAAATTTAGCTTCTTTTATGAGACGTTTTGATTCTTATAGGGCGTGGTTATACAGATATTTAAGTGCTTAATCTTCAGCGTTCTTTTTGTATTTTTTCACGAGCCTTCCTTTTGTTAATACTAGCCTCAATAAATTTCTTTGTTATCAATGTATGTTGTCGACATCTGATCTTTTTCTCAATGGTAGAGTGGATTCTGTAATCATATTTATGAGCTCCGTAAGGTTTTCAGGTTTTCGGTTTGTTAGCAACTGTTGCAATTTCGATTTGAAAAGATACTTGTCTCAATATCTGAATATTTTGTGAGTAGGGTTTTGCTTACTGAGACTTTGACCATGGACGAACATTTTTAGAACACGATGATCTAACTCCGGCTAGTCTGCAAGTGTGAATATAATGTTTTCAGCAATTTTTTTATCATTTGTTGCTATCTGATCTAGGCAGCTACTTGAAGTCGGGCGAGTAATTTTGTCCTTGTTGGCAATGGTCACCCCGTTTGGTTCCAGGGTATCCCTGTACATCCTCGATTCTGGAGATGCTGCAATCACGTCTATGTTTGTGTCAGCAACTGTGATTAGATTTTTTTTCAGTAGAGTATATTGCATCTTTTACTGTGCAGAAGTCCTGTGCATTGAGACGATTGTGATTATAATAAGCACCGATTTTATTTTTCACCTGCGCCAGTTATTTCAATTATTATTATGTTCTATATGTCAGATGTTATTCTCTTTGTCACGAAATTAATTGTATTTTTTATATAAATTGCTGTGCAACCTCCTCTTCTGGGCCTGCAGGAGAAAACGGAGCTATATCCCGGAATATTGTAACATAATGCTTTGCTTCTTCAGGATGGATCCATACTTCGTTGAGTATAATCAGATCCGTTTCAGCATTTTCCTGCAGATAAATTTGAATGTCACTCAACTTGTGTCGTAGGCTTCTTGTATTGGTATCAAATATATTTAATTATGTCGCTTGATTGAGTTTTGTGATTAACAATCATCATCAAAATTGTAGTCAGTACTCCTCCTAGCAATTAAAATCCTTCTTTGATTCTCTGGGCACTCCCACGAATCTGCTCTGTGTGAGTGATCAGCATTCTTATTATTACCCATACAATTCTAACAGTTCTCATGTGTGCTTTTGCATTCCTTGAGCTCATGCTTTCCTCCACATTTCATACAGATTCACACGAACGGAGATAGCGGCTCCGAGGGGAGACCCAATAAAATAGGAGGAAGCAAAAACCCTAAAAAATCAAGTATCTTGAATACCAGCTGCATACACAGGAAAAAAATGCTCTCAGTATGAAAATCTGTGATAAGATCTGTGTTATGTTATGAGTGTGAAACATGGACCTAAACCCAAGCATCCGCAAATATATTGAACGCCTTTGTGCGATGGGTCCTGAGGTGAGTAATCAGAGCAAAACTAGACGGGAACCAATGGCGAAGTTGATACAACCATGAGCTGTATGAAATTTTTGACGAGCTATAGTTGCATCAATAAAAACCGGAATCCCCTACTCCTTTGCTAGACGTACACTCCCAAACTATTACAGAAAGTTTTTCGAATTCAGAGTTGTAACGCTGTTTTGATTTTCCAACGATGTAATGGGCTCCCCTTCACTCTGTTCAGTCAATCGTCATAATGCTGCATGTTTTTCGTTTCGTCCCAGAATATGACATCATTTCAACATTCGGCGGGTTAAGAAATTTGTTTCGTAACGAATGAAAAATGCTTCTCCACATTTTGTGAAGAGAAAATAGTGGTTTTTGCCGAGTAGCTCTTGATGAGTATTTGTTCGCATGTATGACCTGCCGAACTGCTTCACATGAAACAAGAATGCCACAATCCATTGCAATTTTTCTTAGTTTAATTTGATGTTTTTTATGAATTTTCTTTATGCTAAGGCGCTTCACACGTTCGCTTTGGCTCCAATCTATCCCCGTGTTACTTAAAACGTCTTTAAAATTTCTAGTACACTTTTACCCACCTGATAATTTTAGTACACCATCTTAACAACCTCAAAAGATAGCCTCTTGATAGGCATTTTTAAAATAAATTATTAAGTCTACAAAATGTATTAGTCACTAACCGATACCAAGTAATACACGGCTCACTAACCAACACCAACTAGCTAATTGAAAGATAACAATAATGAACATGTGGAGCGAAAATAACTGTAAAATAAAGCTTATCGCTCAGTTTTTGCTATATGTAAAAAGAGTCACTTGACACTAAGAAAATAGCTTGGTATCAGATTGTGTTTTGTTTCTCTTTTCTCAGGAATTGAAGTTGCTATATTTTCCCAGTAAATGTTTCTAAGCATTGTATATAAGTAGAATTCAAGAAAATAATTATCGTCCAGAAATAAAAATGTTTTGCTTTTTACATTGTATGTGAAACTCATTCTTGACAAACTATATATATATATATATATATATATATATATATATATATATATATATATATATATATATATCTATATATATATATATATATATATATATATATATATATATATATATATATAGTAAGTATATATCCATATATGTACACAATAATCTATTTGTATATATTAGTAAGTCTAAAAAGTATTGAGCCCATTTTGTCATTTTTCGATTGAATATTTCTGTTATTTAAAATGGATTTTATTCAAGTACATATTGGCCATTATTATCTATGAAATTTTCCTTTT
This sequence comes from Odontomyia ornata, assembly GCA_963969285.1. Lineage (NCBI taxonomy): Eukaryota > Metazoa > Arthropoda > Insecta > Diptera > Stratiomyidae > Odontomyia > Odontomyia ornata. The sequence goes on along the minus strand of OZ017741.1, from coordinate 139,843,436 downwards.
TTTTGTGTAGAACCATTTGTAGTGAAATTAGGTAGATAAATGTGCGTATAGGACTGCAGCGATGGTCTGCTGCCTCGGCGTAAAAGGATGGTAGTGTCCACCGAGATTGGCCTTACCTGAGGACGCGTGAATGCGCTGGCAGGATAGCGTTGCGGTATCGTGCGGTAGGTTCTCTTTCCCAGCACAAGGACCCACTACAAACAAATTTCGCATTCACCAATTACAAAGGGTCGAATGCCGATCGACTAGTGTCGAGGCCGAGGTAACCTACTAAGGGTTGAAATTGCTTCTTCAAAGAGCACATTGGGCCTGGAAAAAAATGGATGGACTTGGGAGACTTCGTCGTTAACGACGATACTTATGGCCCCGAAATAAGAGTGGGGCAACAAGGTGGAAGCGGTGTCTTCTCGCATCCTCCCAACCGGATCAGGATCCAATGTAGATGTAGCCATAACATATATTTCCCATTTTAGTGAAAAACTCATATAATCATAGTTTCGTTGAACTTTTCCATCAAATGAGAAATATAAACGCGACCAATTTATCGTATAGTATGATGCAATTGAATCACATAACACTATACCATAAAAGGGCACGTCAGCGGAACGGAAGGCCACTCTATCCGGGCAAGAGCCCGATGGCTAGCTCATTTCAGTGGAGAGACCTGCCATCGTTGCGGGTCCAATACCCGGTCAGGTTTAATGAACATGAAAGACCGAATATCATTCGTTAACTACACATTTCTTTTATTGTGATACTTGATTACCACTAATCCGATTTAATATTTATGACAATTTTGCATGAGGTCTTGAACAAATTAAAAAGACAACGAAATACTCTTGGCATAGAAAATAAATTTACCTTCCAGCTGATGGCCAGCGTTAAATATAATACGTTAACTTGACCTATTTGCTATGAAGCGAAAAAACTTTGAATTTCTAGAATTCGGTTTTTCATTTCAATAACATTAATCATTGGGAATTTTCTATATATTTTTCTGGAAATCTAATTAATCGCCTGTTCAGTCATTAGTAGAGGCAAAAACTCTTAGCTGCTATTTATATCACAAACAGAATTTGTTGAATTTGGTATTATAGTATTTTCTGAAACTCCAACTGATTTGGTTTTAACATTCGCCACACATTTCTTTTTATTCACAGCGAAATCGAGCCCGCTCAAAAAAAAAAAAAAAATTAAAAAACTTGTATTCAAGTGTAAAATATTTTAATTTCTGCGGTTTATAAATAGTTCTTAAAAAAATTTTTTTTTAAATGGAATTCTTAAAAAAAATTGACAATAGAAAACAGAAATATAGTATAAAAGAAAATGAATGGGTACTCACCGGCATCCCCGATGAGCGCTCGTTGACGATGTGGTGACTGAAATTGATTTAGATCTAAGCTTCTTATGAAATCCAACATTTATCCGGTAGTAAATACTATTTTTTCCAAAGCGTCTTAGTTTTAAATAAATTCGAAACAACTTCCTAGTGATTATCTTCATAGGAAAACTCTCATTTCATTGAAATTTTGATGAATGCTGTTCGATTTCACAACCTCGTACGGTGTTTGGCGGTACAGCGACGACGGACAGCATAACAATCAGCGAGCACTCAGTTTTCATTATTTCAGCAATATTGACGTTACAAATGTTGTAAACTTTCTCCTAGCTCGAAAGCATGCTCTAGGAAATACGAGCACGAGTCGAATACAAGAGTATTTCATGCAACAACGACCGGAGGCGGATGTCTCGTAACAACTAATTCTGCGGTAATTCTGAGGAGCCCCACGGTATGAAATATGTCGAGAATACACACTGGAGTCCTAGCAAGCCCCATGCGGCTCTGTTCGCACATAAAAAGCTCAAAAAAACAATGTAGGAGAACACGAGTACACGCAATCAAAATATTTTCTACGTCAGGACCGCGTCCAATACGATTCCACTTCAGTTGAACGTTTTCCGGCTTTCCCACATACCGTACAAAAATCTAAAACACATCTCCAGCCGTGCAAATTATAGTGCTGTTAGCGACTCACTGGCAGAGTGATTTTCTCTCGGGGGTTTCTTTGACAAGTGTGGAAAACTTTTAATTGCCGTGCAGTTTGATTTGTTCTCCAACTCTGATGCTAAATTAATCGTTTTCAAAATATTGACCTCGATTTTTCTAACTCGGCAAAAGTTTCTCACTCACACACGAGCTTTTAAAGATTTCTTTTCAACAATCTTTTTTCAACTGACTGAAACTTAATTTATAACTCCATCTGCTATTACACTGCACCAAACTAACACCACTCCGTATGGCAGTCAAGTAGCGCCCCCCGCCAAGTATAGAATCACGTTAAATTTTATGTAATTGCAATCACCACACTCTCTGAAGTATCCAACTTTCTTTATGCTCTATATACTTCCTTTGAATCGCAAAATTTTCCGAAAGGTTGGATGTATCTCATTCACAAGAACCGGCCACCACTCGTCAGAGAACCAAAAATTTATCATTTGATTTTCACTTTTCAAGAGAATCCGATTCGATCGGGGTGTACAACTTCATCTCGTATTCCTATTGACTCCACTATTTCATTGAGCCAAAGGCAAGCAGTAGGATTTGACTTGTTTGGCTTTTGTATGCTCCGATCAAGTTCAATACATTCCGACGCTGCTCCAATGGCTGTCTTTTCAGATTAAAACGTTTTCCTTCGTCAAGTTTGGATATTTTCTCACTGTAGTCCGTACCGGCGTGGCAACAATCTTACAGCTTCACAATACCTCGCTACTATCACTGAATGCATGGGCTCAAGCAAATTGCAATTCTAAGCACTTTTTACTTTTGAAATACACTCGCTCTTAAGGGAATCAAACGCGGCTTGTTACAGTGCAGAAAATTTATTGCGGAGACGAATCAACGCAACGATTATTAATTTAATTTTGCATTTGTTTGTTATCCATAAGCATCCAAGACGGAATCTGATGTATTCGGCATTCAATGAAATGATGCTGTTTTCAATTTTTCCGACCGATGTTACTTTCCTTATGCAGAAATCGTTAAGCTCAAACCACATAAGTAAACTTTTCAGATTTTCATTTCATCCTAAACTGGTGCCCTCAGATACTTCACCCTCATGCGGTTACTCGATTCCGACTCCCGCGTTGTTGCTGGTTGTCGCGTCACAACAGCATTTGGGGAGCCTTCCATCCACGTTCTATTGCATTGCGAGAGTGCAATTCGTGGATAATCTCCATTGCCGTGTCCAGATTTCAATCGCAAATTTAAATGATTAATATTATTTTAAATTTACAATTGAAATTTGGATCAGCATTATGGTGGTTTCTGAGCAATTTGCTTAGGCGACTGCTTAATTACTACACATTATTCCATCTGTGTAGAACTTCTGTGGTTTATCGGCGAAAAACTTGGCCAAGTGATTTTCAAAGTCCCTTCTTGAAGTGAATTTCTTTTCATTAAAGAAGTTTTGCAGAGATTGAAACAAATGGTAGTCTGATGGTGCAAGGTCCGGACTATACGGTGAATGCATCAAAACTTCCCAGCCAAGCTCTGTCAATTTTTGCCGGGTCATCAAATATGTGTGTGGTCTGGCATTGTCATGATGGAAGACAACGCCCTTTCTATTGATCAATTTTGGCAATCTGGTTAACTGCTGACAGTACAGAATCGAATTGAGTGTTTGGCTAGGTTCTAGCACCTCATGATAAATGATTTCCTTCCAATTCCACCATACACACAGCATAACCTTATTTGGTGTCAATCCTGGCTTTGAAGTCGTTTGTGATGATTCCCCATTCTTTGGCCATGATCTTCTCCAAACAACATTCTCGTAACTTACCTATTTTTCATTGCCCGTATGATTTGCTTCAAAAATGGCTCGATTTCTTGGGTTTTATTGACATTTCGCAAATGGAAATTCGGTCATCCAAATTTTTTTGTGTTAATTCATGCGGCGCCCAAACGTCGAGCTTCTTTGTGTATTCAGCCGTATGCAAATAAGTCAAAA